>JACEFZ010014744.1:0-2500 GCA_014155875.1 Cepaea nemoralis | reverse complement strand
TCCAGTTTGTTATGTTCACTACTTTATCCCCGTTAAGACAGTGGCTCTAGGTACCGTGTGGTGGGTGTGGAGTCTCCAGTTTGTTATGTTCACTACTTTATCCGTGTTAAGACAGTGGCTCTAGGCACCGTGTGGTGGGTGTCGAGTCTCCAGTTTGTTATGTTCACTACTTTATCCGTGTTAAGACAGTGGCTCTGGGCACCGTGTGGTGGGTGTCGAGTCTCCAGTTTGTTATGTTCACTACTTTATCCCCGTTAAGACAGTGGCTCTAGGCACCGTGTGGTGGGTGTCGAGTCTCCAGTTTGTTATGTTCACTACTTTATCCCCGTTAAGACAGTGGCTCTAGGCACCGTGTGGTGGGTGTCGAGTCTCCAGTTTGTTATGTTCACTACTTTATCCCCGTTAAGACAGTGGCTCTAGGCACCGTGTGGTGGGTGTCGAGTCTCCAGTTTGTTATGTTCACTACTTTATCCGTGTTAAGACAGTGGCTCTAGGCACCGTGTGGTGGGTGTCGAGTCTCCAGTTTGTTATGTTCACTACTTTATCCGTATTAAGACACTGGCTCCAGATACGATTTGGTAGGCTTCAAGTCTCCAGTTTGTCAAGCTCAACTGTGTAGCCAGTTTTAAGATCCATCTAAGCTTGTGAATTTAGGGTACTTTCACGGATAACATAACAACGCCAGCAGTAAGGAATCATGACCAGGGGATGTGCACACATGTACAAACATACGTACACACATTAAGAACGCCCAACAACACAAGTCATCCGTGTCACCAGACTGGAGTTAGTCTGATAAATAATTCTGATGAACAAAGACACAGATATTCATTTCAATACTACATTGACTTGTTCGTATCGGTATGTTGTACCTTACCGTGAACTGTGATAACATTCGCGTCATTCAGTTTAACTAACAAGTGCTTGTTATTTTCTCAGAATATAACTGAAACTTTCCATTCTAGTTTCTCACAGTAAAACACATAATGCCCATTATATCTTCCAACGCGTTTTCTTAAACATTCGGTGTGCTGATACCGAGGTAAGATACCCTTACACAGACTGTTGAACTTTAACTAAAATGTTGACCTGTCGTCCTTGACTTGGGGACGTAAATTACAAGTATCTCTGACGTCGGAGTTGGTTCGCCTGATGACGAGGGACACTGTTAATAGGAAAAGCTAATCCACACACAAAATTCAGACCATCACTACTATAAATAGTGTGCATGGACTACGCTTGAGTTCAAAGCGAGCGATTCCAAAAAAAAAAAAAAAATGCGCCATGTCGGTAAGCGTGGGCGGTCATGTTTCACCATGTCACTCGATCACCAGAGTCGTGGATCAGCTCAGTGTTCCTGTCTCGTCCATACAACGTGGCCAAGCCATCCACATATTTACTTTTCTGTCCTCCCATTGTTCTCTTCCCCTCGATCTTGCCAGTTGTCACCAAGTTCTCCAATTTATTTCTTCTCATAAAGTGACCAAACAATTGTGACTATCACGACAATCTAATCATCTAAACATCTCGTGGCAGGAAGTTGCTGTAGGTATGTGAAATGTTAGGACTGTAGGTATGTGAAATATTAGGCCTGTAGGTATGTGAAATGTTAGGACTATCACATTTGTGTAGGAGAAATAGGTGGTCAACCTTTAACTCTCATAGCGACCGACGAGAGTTGGCTTTGACGTCTCGTCCGACTGCCTTCCTACCATTGTCACTACAACACCCCAACGGTACAACAACGTAGCCGCCTGCCACGCTCTGCTTAGTTATAATTTATAGTTGTCTGGCCTGTTCTTCTGTTTCCAAATGTAGTCCTGTTTATGAGGTCGCAATCAACCTCAGCATTATTTGACTGATTAAGATTCTCAGGGAAAATTTACGTTCAGTAGTTTACTATCGCTTTATGAATTTCCGACGCTCATGTCATTGTTAAAGATCAACATAAGGCGGTCAGCTTCTAAATCTCCTGCAGCTGATTTCGAAAGTGGGATACAGAATTCCGAATCGCGTTCGCTACCCTTTTGACACAGACGCCGGCTTCTGTATAGATACGAGAACTGGACAATGAGTGATGAAACCATGGTGAAACTAGACAATGAATGGTGAAACCATGGCGAAACTGGACAATGAGTGCTGAAACTATGGTGAAACTGGACAATTAGTGCTGAAACTATGGAGAAACTAGACAATGAGTGCTGAAACCATGATGAAACTGGACAATGAGTTATGAAACCATGATGAAACTGGACAATGAGTTCTGAAACCATGATGAAACTGGACAATGAGTTCTGAAACCATGATGAAACTGGACAATGAGTGCTGAAACCATGATTAAACTGGACAATGGGTTCTGAAACCATGATGAAACTGGACAATGAGTGCTGAAACCATGATGAAACTGGACAATGAGTGTTGAAACCATGGTGAAACTAGACAATGAGTGGTGAAACCATGGCGAAACTGGACAATGACTGCTGAAACTATAGTGAAACTG
>JACEFZ010014743.1:27500-39885 GCA_014155875.1 Cepaea nemoralis | reverse complement strand
AACAAAAAAAAAAATTTGGCAAAACCCTTTTTAAGAACCCTAAAAAAAAATCTTAAAAAAAAACAAAACATGTGCTGACAACATCACAGAATGTACTGTACCTATTAATGCAATGAGCGATCACTACCCAGTATGTTGCACGTGGTCGAAAAGAGGTACCAAAACTCCACAACACAAACATATAAGTATAAAATATAGAAATTATAAAAACTTCAATCAAGATGCCTTTTTACAAGACTTGCTCAACTTATCTCTGTACTATGTTTACAAGCTTCCTGACCAGGACGATGCTCTGGACCACTGGCTGAAAACGTTTCTAAGTGTATTTGATAAGCATATTCCATTTAAGGAAGTTCGAGTTAAAAATTACACTAAGCCCCCGTGGATCACTGTCAAAGACTGAAACATAAAGGCCGGAGGTCTGCCTCAAGATAGAAGACCACCGGGAAGAGTGGTCAACCTCAAGTAGATTAGAGGTGATACAGTGCCCCGATATAAGGGCAGGGTAGGTGATAGAATGGGGGACTATTAACTAGTTCTCTCATGAGACACGGAGACGTTGACCAGATAGTTAGCACTCTGGTCACGACAGAATCACGCCTACGTGATAGCCACGATTGCCACTCAACAGGAGACAGCTAATGTAAGCGTGCTAAGTGTAACGGCACGCAAAAAGCCGAAGGACACATGAAGGTCCTTCCGCTGTGCTGTGTAACCACGCGAGTAAGAAAGTCAGACTGGGGACTGACTTTGTAGCGAGCACCTCGTTTAGTGTTGATAGGAGTTTTGTGTAGCCAAGTAGATAGAGATTAGCATTAGGGTTTAGAAAACTAGTGATAGGCAATTCTGTGGCTTTGTGTGTGGTTTGATAGCGACTGTTATGTACTTGTAAAGAGCCATCGGCAATAAAATGTATCATTTATTTCCTCTCACACGACTTGCAAGCTTCTTGTGTGATGTGGGAGAAGTAATCCGATGATGCCTTACACATGGGTTGTTGACAGGCAAAGATTAATGTGGTGTCAGAAGTGTGGCTTGGACGAAAGTTCAAGCTAATACACTCACCCACGGCTCTAGACTAAGGTTACAAATAGTGAAGTAGTGAATTTAATTTGTGTCAGTGACGGATGACGTGTGCAGACTAGGACAAGTTGCTAACTAAACTGTGCCTATCGTGACGAAATAATGCTTATTTGTATTTAGTAAAATATTATATACTTAAATCATGTGTTCTTCAAAGTTGTAAGTATTGATATTATTATTTTCTGTTATTTATTCATGTAATTATTTATTTGTTTATGAATAACTATCAACTATGATTCATGGCGGAGCGATACACAGCCAGCAACATTATCGATTTTTGCAAGCTAAAAATAGCGCTGCGCCTCTGACGTGTTACGATTGACAAGCAGTTGTTCTACGCCATTGGCATTCAGCATCTAATTGTTTACAAATCGTCAATGCTGCTGCCCGCCTGAATCGGTGCTTTATATTACCTATTATTTGTTTATTTGAGTTAGTAATTGAATATATTTATTTATTTAAACAATATTAATATATTTTTATTTATTTCAAAGCAGTTATTGAATTTTTTTTTCGTACTTTTTCTTGTGGTTACCGTCACGATGGCACTACTTTTGGCCATGCAAATTAGACTTGGTCTGCACAACACTTGCATAGATTAAACTAGGTTAGTAACGAAAGGCATAAAACGTTAGAACGAAGACAGGACATTGACAATTTAATATTAAGTAAACTATATTCTGTTTTGTTCGTGGGCATGTCATTGTGATTGTACCAAATTGTCGAATGATATGTCGTTTACTATTTGTTAATTGTTGCTGCTCTGTCAACCAGGATGAACAACAGCTGATTAGAAAATTCGTGTGTATGCCGATGTGCCAAACAGGTGACCTGATTAGAAAACTCGTGTCTATGCCGAAGTGCCAAACAAGGTGACCTGTGTTACCGGATTGTTGTTCCTGATTCTCGGGAACATTAAGTTGAGTATACTTAAGATATTTGGCATGCAATGTGATTAATAGTGCATCTCTTTTTCAGCTTGTGATGCATTAGCATACTTTTGTGCTTTCTTTTTTCAGAATTAAATTTTTCAAGTGATATACAAAGAGTACAATTTACAGTGCTCAGATATTAAGAAACATAATATATCAAAGAAAAATAAGTGATTAAAGAGTTCAGTGTAGGTCAACGCTAGCTAATTACCTAACATCATGGCTACTTTAGCTGATTTCGTAAAAGCAGGCAAAGAAATGCAATACACAGGTAAACAACTAGAAGAATATGCTGATAAGAAATTTAAAGAAGCAAAGGATGCAGAAAGAGATGAACGCGCACGAGAAAGACAACACCAGATAGAACTAGCTGAGATAACAAAACAAAAAGAATTACAGATTAAACAACAACAGTTAGAACAAGATAAGGAAATTAAACAGAAGGAATTAGATTTAAAGCAAAAGCAATTAGACCAAGAGAAAGAATTAAAGCAAAAGCAATTAGATCAGGAGAAAGAATTAAAGCAAAAAGAGATAGATGAAATGGCAAGAGTTAAGGAAAAACAAATACAAGTAGAATCAGAGACACAGTTAAAGATGAAAGGTATGGATGTAGACTCACACGCAGAAATCTCTGCTACTAAACTAAAAAGTCAGCAAGAAGAAAATAAGTTCAACAAATACAAAAATATTATCAAACCATATTGTAAAGAAGATTCCATATCAGCCTGGACAGAAAATGTCGAGTATCAGTTTAAATATCACCAAGTTCCAATAGAAATGTGGGCTATGATTTATATGAAGAACCTGAGTGGTGAGCCCCTTAAAGTGATAGAATCTATACCAACAGATCTTAGATCTAACTATCAGTACATCCATGATAGGATAATGCAACACTTTTTACTTGATGCCCCTGGGTATCAGGTTCAGTTCTCAAATTTAAAACCTAAACCTAGTGAGACTTTCATTGATTACGTCTCAAATGTTCAGAGTGTACAAAATAGGTGGCTTAAAGCAGCTAACATAGGAAAAGACTTTGACAGACTTAAAAATTTAATAGCCATGGATAAAGTCATATCCACTATACCATCTCCTTTTGCTAAATTCTTGCAGCAGTCAGACATTGAGAACATAGAACAGTTCGAAAAGAAAGGCTCTGCATATTTTTCTTCAAACAGAGATATTTTTAAGACCTCAAATGACTCTGAAGTAGTTTCTTTTGTGAAAGACCAACCTAAAAACTATCAGAGTAAGAGAAAACCCTTTCAGAAAATCGACAAGACAGATAGGAAAGTGTCAAAATGTATTTACTGTCAACTTTTGCATGACACTTATTCTATGTGTGACAAATCGCCAAACTATCCGGCGCATCTTGAAAATGTTATTAAGAAGCAACAAAACAAAAGATCTGCATACAGGCGTGCAATCAAATGCTTCTTTTGTTCCAGCTACGGCCATTATTCAAATAAGTGCCTGGGCCGCCAACGTATGAAAGCCAACAATGCTATTTTGATTGATACATCTTCTGATAGTGGTAGTGAGACTGAGTGTGAGATTGAAAATGATTTACCTATTAATCAAGCTGAAGATGTGTGTTGTGTAAACGATATATTAAGTTTTGACAGTTGTGAACGATGTCACCAATTTCATGCAGACGGAAAATTAGAATGTGGACATACAGTACCGTTCTCAACTGAGAATTTAAATGCAGCATTAGCCTCCAGAGGCAATTTGGTGTTCCACAATGCAATGGTCAACGATAGACCATGCCAATGTTTGCTGGACAGCGGCAGCACCCTTATTGGTCTTAGAAAGGAACTGGTGAGTCCAGATGACTATAAGGTGACTCTGTCAAATGCCGAACCTTTTCGGGTAACATTGAAATTTACCCTTTGGCCAAAGCCCGTATTAACACTCCTTTCCTTTCTGGTATCTTTACTTGTGCAATACTTGACAACCCTTGTACTGATTTAATTTTGGGTTGCTTACCCCAATTGAAACAATGTACTAGCGATGAAATAGCTGCATGGGAAAGATTAAATGCAGCTAATGCAAAAACCAGAGCAGACGCTGTAAAACATCAAGACACACTACAAGATGAGAGACTACTGTTGCTTTCCCCAACTGGCACAGATGATACCAACAGACAGAAATTCATAGAACAGCAGAAAGCTGATCCTAGTGTGTCTCCATATTTAAAATTATTGAAAGAAAGAGCCAAAGTGACCAAAAACGCATCATGGTCCTTTAGACTTAACAATGGCATTCTTACTAGATATTATACAACTGGTAACCATGAGATTCAGCAAACGGTGTTACCTGTACAACACCGCCTTACTGTGCTAAAGATTGCACATGAGTCACCGTTTGCTGGTCACCTTGCATACGACAAAACCAGGGCCAGAATTCAGGCTCATTTTTATTGGCCAGATTTTTGCAATGATATAAAATTATTTTGTCGTTCTTGTAATGTCTGTCAACAATTAGTACGTAAGGGTAAACATCCTACAGCTGAAGTACAACCTTCTGCACTGGCTTCTAGGCCATTTGAGAGTATGGCCAACAAAGGTGCGAGAACAATTGATCTTGAACCAGATCAAGACATACTTTTGTTACTTCCAGACAAACGAAATTTATTATTGACCTCATGGCAAGGGCCATTCAAGGTGGTACGTAAAATTTCAGATGTTGACTATGAAATATCAATAAACGGACACTTAAAGATATTCCATGTCAACATGCTGAAACCTTACTTTTCACGACAAGAGACAGATGTAGAGACAGACGAACACAGTGCACCCACATCTAGTGATCAGACGACAGACGTACACAACGCAACTACACTAGTTAGCGAGACTGGCAAATCCGACGATATCCATACACCTAGTGAGCTTACAGAATACGCACTTAGCACCACCACCGTACTGAATCAGGTAGACGACGACGGAATGGAACTACCTGTTCCCATTGTAGACAAGACTGCGACAATGGATAGCATACAGATAGAACAGGGACTAACAGACAGTCAACGACGACATTTACTACAATTAGTGACAGAGTATAAAGACATATTTTCTGACATTCCAGGTAGGACGGACAGAATCGAGCACTCCATTCTTCTTTCGGACTCTAAGCCTATCAAATGCAGGCCGTACTCTATCCCACTCAGCTATAGAGAAAGTCTAAATAAGGAAATTCTTAATTTAGAAGCTAGTGGGATCATCCAGAAATCTACATCTGAGTACTCCTTTCCAATCGTCCTAGTTAAGAAAAAAGACTCCACAATTCGTCTGTGTGTGGACTATCGAAAGCTCAACAACGTCACTAAAATCGACGCAGAACCAATTCCTTCCTGCGAAGATCTTATCCTTGACATGTCCACCTCCAAAATCTTTTCTAAATTAGATCTTACTAAGGGATATTGGCAGGTCCCTACGCATACTCAATCCATTCATCTTACTGCTTTTTCAACACCTTTAGGACTTTACGAGTGGCGTTTTTCTTCCTTTCGGACTTCGAAACGCTCCTGCCACTTTCGTACGCTTAACTAGAGATCTACTGCATGGAGTGACGAATACAGTGACTTATATAGATGATATATGTGTCCATACTGATGACTGGACAACACACTTACTGAAACTAAGACATGTCTTTGATAGATTGCGACTCTTCGGTCTCACTGTCAAACCGAGCAAAGTTGAATTGGGCCTAAAAGAAATTGACTTTTTGGGTCATGTCATTTCACAAGGTCAACTTAAGACTGACAATAGAATTATTACCAAAATTATGAACCTGACCATGCCTACCACAAAGAAGCAGGTCAGAAGCCTTTTGGGGTTAGTAAATTACTATAGCACATTCATACCAAATTTAGCGGAAATTACAAGTGTATTTTCCAATGTTTTAAAAGTATCTGTAAAATTAGATGTCAAAGATGCATTATTAATTTCTGCATTGTCAAAATTGAAAATCCTGTTTAGTAATGTACCAATCCTCCGCTTGCCTAATCCTAGGCTCGTTTATTATCTTAGGACAGATGCCAGCAGAATCTCCATCGCTGCAGTACTAGGCCAATTTTATGATGGCATCTTCCATCCGATTTGCTACGTGAGCCGTAAGATCACACCTGCTGAGTCCAGATATTCCATATCAGAGTTGGTAGCCCTAAGCGTCATCTATGCGGTGAGGAAGCTCCATCGATTTCTAGCGGGTGTTCACTTCATTGTCCAGACTGACAACTCCCCAATCACGGTCATACCAAGTGGTGTGCATCGGAATGACCGTATATACAGGTGGTCGCTAATACTACAAAACTATACTTTTAGTATATAGCATATTAAGGGTAAGGACAACATTCTGGCTGATACCCTTAGTCGACCATCTGAGGTAGAAATACCAGAGATTCCACATAAGAGTGTAGAGTAATAGATGTTAAAGTAGTACAGTATAATATTCTATGTAAAATATTGTATGAATACATAGACATTATGTACTAAACTAGGTACTAAGAACAGTGATCTACCATGTGTCCGTAGACATCAAAAGAAGAACTGTGCTCCGAAAAACAAATATATCACCGTGTGAACTGGAACAGCTCTTTACTTACCAAGCTCCATATGTGTTCCGGTGAATCATTTGTGTTAAGCAGAGAAATACAGTGTCAGAACAGTACATAAATACAGACACGAAAATACTGGTCTACGACACAGGCGAACTCTACAGGTGCAATACCCATAGGACACAAGTATGACTGTGTAATGTATTTAATATACCCAGAACAAGTGTAATTATATAGTATGCCAATGACAGCAATTTCTGAACATTAGGGCAACGACTAACCTGAGGTAGTTAAATACCATGTATATATATACTTATTGTGATATTTATTATAACGTTTTAATATAGTGATAAATTATAGGTAGATTAGGTAACTTTAATTTACATTTAGAGTTAGGAAATAAAATAGTTTTCATTTTTTTAGTAGTTTACATAAATCATTATTTTACCCACTTACTTGCCTTAAAAGTAGAATAGATAGTAGTTTAGATAGGAATAGTACCATTTAGTTTATTACATTCCACTTTGTTTCATGTCAATTGAGTTCATTCCATCTTAATGAACCAGTCCATTTAACAAACGTGATCAGTTAGTAGTATGATTAGTTTACACCGTAATAGGATAAAAATATTGTACAATTAAACATACATCATTTACACCATTTAGATAAGAATATCAGTCATATATTTTTTTTTGCATCTAAAAACATTAGTTATAATTTTATTACATTTCAGATTATCCATTTCAGAAAGGTACATAACTCATCTCACATCAATGCCATTTTAAATAATTAGATTACATCCCTTAAATTAGATAAATATTAGGATTAATGTAAGCATATCTTAGGATTAATGTGGCAAAATAGATTAAAATAGTTAACACATTAAATACACATTTATAGAAGTAGTATTAGTATGTCAGTATTTAGAGTATTATTACAGTAAAATATAGTTGGTCATAATACCAGGGTACAAACCATCAACCCTTGCTCTTACATGTAAATATGTTGTATATACATGACTCGTGCAGCGATTTACGCACAGTCATTGAGCTCAACTTTCTCAAACTGAGCCAAACTTGTACAGTGTCACTCCAAGGTTTTTAAATAATTGGGAGGGTGAAAGATGTGTGACAGAAGTGTGAAAGTGAGAGCAAATGTAAATTATACAGAGGAGAGTGAGATCAGTCAGCGGAATTTTTCTGCCGCTCAACGCGACTTTTTATTTTGTCTGCGGCAAATGTTTGTTTTCAATGTTGAAAATGTGTTGTCGTGAGTGTGTTGTGCGTAGTTTAGTGTAGATCTTAGAGAAAGTATTTTAAGTCTCATAAGACGGAAACGTAGTCACGAATTAGTGTGATGCACTTGTTTGTGACCACATTTAACCGAATTATGGCACTTGAAAACTAACTTACATACACATGATAGATAGATACACATGTTAGAAGTTAGATTATAGTATTAATTACATCCAAACACGCAAACAACCAGAAAAACAAACATATAAATTGCATACATATTTTGTAGATCAAAGGGAGATAACTTCGGATCAGGGGACATAATAGACAACGAAACACTAACTTAACAGTGAAAGATAACTTTACACGCGGAAGCGAGATAGGTAAAGCCTGTCGCACACAGCTTGGGTAATGGTTGTTTAATATTATATGGGGGACATGAAGCAATTCATGTGTTGACCCTAAGAAAGTCAACTTTGTATGGGTAGTAAGTTAATTTACTATTTGAGGGCAGGTCTTATAAGACAACGGTCCGGTTCAGACATACCTCTAATTAATATAATATAGCGATTGAGAATAGGGCTCACGCCAACCAGACAAGTTTGTGGCGATTGCCAGTAGCCAAGTAAAGTGATACTACATTGTGACAATAGTCAGTAGAAGTCTATGGAGATGCCCAAAGCCAGGTTATCTACAGTCTTTGACAAAAATTAGATACACTAATTTTTTAGAAACCTCTTGCGTCACAGCCAATGAGTCAAAGTTGATGACGCAACACAGGAGGGAAGGGTGTGTGTCAAAGACTGAAACATAAAGGCCGGAGGTCTGCCTCAAGATAGAAGACCATCGGGAAGAGTGGTCAACCTCAAGTAGATTAGAGGTGATACAGTGCCCCGATATAAGGGCAGGGTAGGTGATAGAATGGGGGACTATTAACTAGTTCTCTCATGAGACACGGAGACGTTGACCAGATAGTTAGCACTCTGGTCACGACAGAATCACGCCTACGTGATAGCCACGATTGCCACTCAACAGGAGACAGCTAATGTAAGCGTGCTAAGTGTAACGGCACGCAAAAAGCCGAAGGACACATGAAGGTCCTTCCGCGTGCTGTGTAACCACGCGATTAAGAAAGTCAGACTGGGGACTGACTTTGTAGTGAGCACCTCGTTTAGTGTTGATAGGAGTTTTGTGTAGCCAAGTAGATAGAGATTAGCATTAGGGTTTAGAAAACTAGTGATAGGCAATTCTGTGGCTTTGTGTGTGGTTTGATAGCGACTGTTATGTACTTGTAAAGAGCCAATGGCAATAAAATGTATCATTTATTTCCTCTCACACGACTTGCAAGTTTCTTGTGTGATGTGGGAGAAGTAATCTGATGATGCCTTACACTGGGTTGTTGACAATCACCCAGAAGATAGTTGAAATTTTGAGAATCCGGGACAGGGCACATAAAAATAGAGATTTAACCACGTACCGTAGCCTGAGAAACAATGATCAGTATGTTTTTCGAAAGGCGAAGAAACACTATTTTAAGAACTTAATAATAGATCAAACCAACACTAAGAATATACAGAAAGCAAGTAATACCTTGACAAACAAACACAAGTCTTCACAATCATTACCATCAAATCAGGTTCAGTGCGATCAATTAAGTAGTTTCTTTCAATCCAACAAAAACCAATTGAAGGCTGCAATACCAGATTCTCCTCATGACATATCTTTATTGTCATCATTTTGTGAGAACAAATGCTGTAGAGACACTCCCTCCAACATACCGCTAATGACGACCACTGAACTATTTACTCATCTCAGTAACCTAAAATAATTTTTAAAAAACACTCATCATGACTAGATGGAATCAGTAATCGGATTCTTCGCTGCGCTGCATCGGCGATCTGCGAGTCACTAACTTTTATATATATACTAGCTGACCCGGCCCGGCTTCGCCCAGTCCTTGGTGGGGAGTATCTCATTTAATTCATATAAGTAGTCATATAAGTTCCCGTTCCCGTTACCGACTATCTGTCTGTCTGTCTGTCTGTCTGTCTGTCTGTCTGTCTGTCTGTCTGACCCGGCCCGGCTTCGCCCAGTCCTTGGTGGGGAGCATCTTATTTAATTCATATAAGTAGTCATATAAGTTCCCGTTCCCGTTACTGACTATCTGTCTGTCTGTCTGTCTGTCTGTCTGTCTGTCTGTCTGACCCGGCCCGGCATCGCCCAGCTCCTGGTGTGGAGCATCTCATTTAATTCATATAAGTAGTCATATAAGCTCACGTTCCCGTTCCCGACTATCTATCTGTCTGTCTGTCTGTCTATCTGTCTGTCTATCTGTCTGATCCGGCCCGGCTTCGCCCAGCCCCTGATGGGGAGCATCTCATTTAATTCATATGAGTAGTCATATAAATTCCCGACTGTCTGTCTGTCTGTATGTCTGCCTGTCTGTCTGTCTGTCTGTCTGTCTGTCTGTCTGTCTGTCTGTCTGTCTGTCTGTCTAATCATTTATTGGTTGCAGTTAGAACAACCTTAGATAAACGAAGACCAACTTACAAAAAGCATTAGAAAGAGCACTTGAAAGATCTTTACATCTTCCCCAACAATTAACTTGGGTAAATGGAGCAGCGGCAGCAGCAGCAGAAGAAGAAGAAAAAGGAGGAGTAGGAGCTGGGAGGAGGAAGAGGGAGGAGGAGGGAGGAGGAGGAGAAAGAGAGAAGAGGAGGAGGGATGAGGGAGAGGGAGGAGGGAGAGGGAGGAGGGGAAGGAGAAGAGGAAGAGGGTAGGAGGTGGAGGAGGGGAGAGGAGGAGGAGGAGGAATATAACGCATATGCCTGTAGATTTAATAATGGCTGAAGTTGTTCCATGTCTTCTTAGAGTTGGCGACAGTGTAAAGAAATATAAAATCTTCAAACTTGATAGAGATAAGGTAACTATTATTTATTCATTCTTTAAGCAAAAAAAGATGAGTTACAATGTTATGCATTATGCATTATTTTTATGAAAACTTTGAAAATGCCTTACAGATTGTATCATTATTTATTATAACTCATATGCTGGTACATAACTATGGACAAAGAGTTTATAAATCTTTGGAAACGATGCCACAATATGACTATAAGTTATACAGAAAAGTTATGCCCCTTGAAATAACTTTTACAGAGTTAAGTCCCCTGAGATATATGAAATTATAATGAAAAATGAAAAATGAAATAATATTGGGTAAGCAGCCGATTTCACACTAAAAAAATATGACAATGGGCTGCACTGGAATGAAAGGAAGACGTGTAGAAAATTTCATCTCAATCGGATGGGCCGTTCGCGAGCGCATAAAGGACATACGGACAGACAGACAGACAGACGGAGATCGCAATTTATATATAAGATATATATATATATATATATATATATATATATATATATATATATATATATATATATATATATATATATATATATATATATATATATATATATATATATATATCATATATTTATTTTTAATGTCTCACAAAAGGTCACTTCCCATCAACCTTTAAAATCGCTAAAGTATATCCTCTTTTAAAAGCTGGATCATTAGACTATCGTCTCATAATTAACTATAGGCCAATTTCCATATTAACCTCTCTATCCAAATTGCTAGAAAAGCACATTCAAACTTATAGTGGACAGTCAGTCAGGGTTTCGGCAAAAATATTCTTGTCATATGACCCTAACAAACATGATAGAAATCTGGCAACACAATAGTAACAACAATATTCTATGTGGAGCGGTGTTTATAGGCTTTAGAAAACATTTCAATATGATAGATCATACTGTTCTAATTACAAATCTAGTAACAATTAAAGTAAGCTTTATATAGTGACATTGATAAAATCATTTTTATTAGACAGAAAACAAGTAGTCCATCTATCCATCATGTGCCAAGCCGATAAGTGTGGGCGGTCATGTTTTGCCATCTCACTCGATCACCAGAGTCGTGGATCAGCTCCGTGTTACTGTCTCGACCATGCCACGTGGCTAAGCCATCCAGGTATTTACTTCTCGGTCTTCCCCTTGGTCTCTTCCCTTTGATCTTGCCAGTTGTCACCAAGTTCTGCAAGTCATTTCTTCTCATAACGTGCCCAAAAATTTTGACTGCTACGTCTAATTTCTCTAATTAGTTTACGATCTTCATTTGTTTATTGACAAGCAGTATCACACATAAAATCTTTACCTCAAGCCATTACCATTAATATTGGAGTACCTCAGGGGTCTATACTTCGGCTCTCTGTTATTTGCCATTTATATAAATGATCTTCCCCTATATCTTTCCGTCGCCCTGCGATCTATTTGCAGACGACTGAACAGTTTATACAAACGCTATTGATTGTAATGTTCTAGGATCATCCTTGCAACATGTGATAAATAGTGTAGTTAACTGGAGTCATGCAAACGGCATGTAAATTAACATTTCTAAAATAAACTCTATGTCAATAGCCCGCAGAGAACTCTTCATCTACACACTGGAAGCACGCCTGTTCCAAATTGTAACAGATTACAAGGCACTGGGCCTTATGATTGATCAAATTCTAACCTTTAAT
>JACEFZ010014743.1:17500-22500 GCA_014155875.1 Cepaea nemoralis | reverse complement strand
CTGTCTGTCTGTCACAGTTCACTAACACATATGCCCTGTTTGTCTGTCTGTCTGTCTGCCTGATTGTCTGCCTGCCTGCTTGTCTGTCTGTCACGGTTCACTGACACACGCGTCATGTCTGTCCGCAGGCCTCCGGCAGTGTAGACTTGTCCTACTTCGCCAAGGACTGCTTCCACTACAGCAGGAAGGGCCAGCAGACGGTGGCCGAGGCCCTGTGGGACAACATGGTGGGTACACACAAGGCGGCGTCCTGCTTGTTGTTGTTGTTGTTGTTGTTGTTGCTGTTGTTGTTGTTGTTGTTGTTGTTGTTGTTGTTGTTGTTGTTGCTTCTACTGCTGCTGTTGTTGTGGTAGAACATGTCCACACTGTGCTGTCTCCTTGTTGTTGGTAGAAGATGTAAACACCGGACTGTTTTCTTATTGTTGGTAGAACACGTACACACTCACTCTTTTTTAGAGCATGTACACAAAAGACTGTCTATTTATTGTAGGTAGAACATGTACAGACTAGACTGTTTCCTTATTGTAGGTAGAACATGTACAGACTAGACTGTTTCCTTATTGTAGGTAGAACATGTACATACTAGACGTGTACTTATTGTAGGTAGAACATGTACACACTAGATGTGTACTTATTGTAGGTATACCATGTAAACACTAGACTGTTTCCTTATTGTAGGTAGAACATGTACACACTAGACTGTTTCCTTATTGTAGGTAGAACATGTACACATTAGACGCGTACTTATTGTAGGTAGAACATGTACATACTAGACGTGTACTTATTGTAAGTAGAACATGTACAGACTAGACTGTTTCCCTATGGTAGTTAGAACATGTACATACTAGACGTGTACTTATTGTAGGTAGAACATGTACATACTAGACGTGTACTTATTGTATGTAGAACATGTATAGACTAGACGCGTACTTATTGCAGGTAGAACATGTACATACTAGACGTGTACTTATTGTAGGTAGAACATGTACAGACTAGACGCGTACTTATTGTAGGTAGACCATGTACAGACTAGACTGTTTCCTAATTGTGGGTAGAACATGTACACACTACACGTGTACTTATTGTTATCTCACACTAATGTAACATGTCTCTCACCTCACATTATATTGTAACATGTCTCTCACCTCACATTACTGTAACATGTCTCTCACCTCACATTACATTGCAACATATCTCTCAACTCACATTATATTGTAACATATCTCTCACCTCACATTATATTGTAACATATCTCTCACTTCACATTATACTGTAACATATCTCTCATCACACATTATATTGTAAAAAATCTCTCACCTCACACTATATTGTAACATATCTCTCACCTAAAATTATATTGTAACATATCTCTCACCTCACATTACTGTAACATGTCTCTCACCTCACATTACTGTAACATGTCTCTCACCTCAAATTACTGTAACATGTCTCTCACCTCACATTATATTGTAACATATCTCTCACCTCACATTATATTGTAACATATCTCTCACCTCGCATAACTGTAACATATCTTACACCTCACATTATATTGTAACATATCTCTCACCTCACATTATATTGTAACATATCTCTCACCTCACATTACTGTAACGTCTCTCACCTCACATTATATTGTAACATGTCTCTCACCTCACATTACTGTAACGTCTCTCACCTCACATTATATTGTAACATATCTCTCACCTCACATTATATTGAAACATATCTCACACCTCACATTATATTGTAACATATCTCTCACCTCACATTATGTTGTAACATATCTCTCACCTCACATTATATTGTAACATATCTCTCACCTCACATTACTGTAACGTCTCTCACCTCACATTATATTGTAACAATACTCGCACCTCACATTATATTGTAACATATATCTCACCTCACATTACTGTAACTTCTCTCACCTCATATTATATTGTAACATATCTCACACCTCACATTACTGTAACTTCTCTCACCTCACATTACTGTAACGTCTCTCACCTCACATTATATTGTAACATATCTCTCACCTCACATTATATTGTAACATATTTCTCAACTCACATTATATTGTAACATATCTCTCACCTCACATTATATTGTAACATATCTTTCACCTCACATTATATTGTAACATATCTCTCACTTCACATTATATTTTAACATATCTCACACCTCACATTATATTGTAACATATCTCTCACCTCACATTATATTGTAACATATCTCTCACCTCACATTATTTTGTAACGTGCCGCTCACCTCACATTATATTGTAACATGTCTCTCACCTCACATTATATTGTAAAATGTCTCTCACTTCACATTATATTGTAACACATCTCTCACCTCACATTATATTGTAACATATCTCTCATTTCACATTATATTGTAACATATCTCTCACCTCACATTATATTGTAACGTGTCTCTCACCTCACATTATATTATAACACGTCTCTCACCTCACATTATATTGTAACATGTCTCTCACCCTCACATTATATTGTAACGTGTCTCTCACCTCACATTATATTGTAACATATCTCTCACCTCACATTATATTGTAACATATCTCTCACCTCACATTATATTGTAACATATCTCTCACCTCACATTATATTGTAACATATCTCTCACCTCACATTATATTGTAACATATCTCTCACCTCACATTATATTGTAACATGTCTCTCACCTCACATTATATTGTAACATATCTCTCACCTCATATTATATTGTAAAATATCTCACACCTCACATTACTATAACTTCTCTCACCTCACATTATATTGTAACATGTCTCTCACCTCACATTACTGTAACGTCTCTCACCCCACATTATATTGTAACATATCTCTCACCTCACATTATATTGTAACATATCTCTCAACTCACATTATATTGTAACATATCTCTCACCTCACATTATATTGTAACATATCTCTCATCTCACATTATATTGTAACCTGTCTCTCACCTCATATTACTGTAACGTCTCTCACCTCACATTATATTGTAACAATACTCCCACCTCACATTATATTGTAACATATCTCTCACCTCACATTACTGTAACTTCTCTCACCTCATATTATATTGTAACATATCTCACACCTCACATTACTGTAACTTCTCTCACCTCACATTACTGTAACGTCTCTCACCTCACATTATATTGTAACATATCTCTCACCTCACATTATATTGTAACATATCTCTTACCTCACATTATATTGTAACATATCTTTCACCTCACATTATATTGTAACATATCTCTCACTTCACATTATATTTTAACATATCTCACACCTCACATTATATTGTAACATATCTCTCACCTCACATTATATTGTAACATATCTCTCACCTCACATTATTTTGTAACGTGCCTCTCACCTCACATTATATTGTAACATGTCTCTCACCTCACATTATATTGTAAAATGTCTCTCACTTCACATTATATTGTAACACATCTCTCACCTCACATTATATTGTAACATATCTCTCATTTCACATTATATTGTAACATATCTCTCACCTCACATTATATTGTAACGTGTCTCTCACCTCACATTATATTATAACACGTCTCTCACCTCACATTATATTGTAACATGTCTCTCACCTCACATTATATTGTAACGTGTCTCTCACCTCACATTATATTGTAACATATCTCTCACCTCACATTATATTGTAACATATCTCTCACCTCACATTATATTGTAACATATCTCTCACCTCACATTATATTGTAACATATCTCCCACCTCACATTATATTGTAACATATCTCTCACCTCACATTATATTGTAACATGTCTCTCACCTCACATTATATTGTAACATATCTCTCACCTCATATTATATTGTAAAATATCTCACACCTCACATTACTATAACTTCTCTCACCTCACATTATATTGTAACATGTCTCTCACCTCACATTACTGTAACGTCTCTCACCCCACATTATATTGTAACATATCTCTCACCTCACATTATATTGTAACATATCTCCCACCTCACATTATATTGTAACATATCTCTCACCTCACATTATATTGTAACATGTCTCTCACCTCACATTATATTGTAACATATCTCTCACCTCATATTATATTGTAAAATATCTCACACCTCACATTACTATAACTTCTCTCACCTCACATTATATTATAACATGTCTCTCACCTCACATTACTGTAACGTCTCTCACCCCACATTATATTGTAACATATCTCTCACCTCACATTATATTGTAACATATCTCTCAACTCACATTATATTGTAACATATCTCTCACCTCACATTATATTGTAACATATCTCTCATCTCACATTATATTGTAACCTGTCTCTCACCTCACATTATATTGTAACATATCTCTCAACTCACATTATATTGTAACATATCTCTCACCTCACATTATATTGTAACATATCTCTCATCTCACATTATATTGTAACGTGTCTCTCACATCACATTATATTGTAACGTGTCTCTCACCTCACATTATATTGTAACGTATCTCTCACCTCACATTATATTGTAACATATCTCTCACCTCACATTATATTGTAACATATCTCTCACCTCACATTATATTGTAACATATCTCTCACCTCACATTATATTGTAACATATCTCTCACCTCACATTATATTGTAACATGTCTCTCACCTCACATTATATTGTAACATATCTCTCACCTCATATTATATTGTAAAATATCTCACACCTCACATTACTATAACTTCTCTCACCTCACATTATATTGTAACATGTCTCTCACCTTACATTACTGTAACGTCTCTCACCCCACATTATATTGTAACATATCTCTCACCTCACATTATATTGTAACATATCTCTCAACTCACATTATATTGTAACATATCTCTCACCTCACATTATATTGTAACATATCTCTCATCTCACATTATATTGTAACTTGTCTCTCACCTCACATTATATTGTAACATA
>JACEFZ010014743.1:0-12500 GCA_014155875.1 Cepaea nemoralis | reverse complement strand
CCAATTACTGAAGCCAGCCCATGTGGAGCTGTAATGTCCCAGTTACTGAAGCCAGCCCATGTGGAGTTGTAATGTCCCAATTACTGAAGCCAGCCCATGTGGAGTTGTCCAGTCCCAGTTACTGAAGCCAGCCCATGTAGAGTTGTAATGTCCCAATTACTGAAGCCAGCCCATGTGGAGTTGTAATGTCCCAGTTACTGAAGCCAGCCCATATGGAATACTGGGCGAGAATACCTGATATGTTGTGTGATCTGGACTTGTAAACATAAGTAAGGAAGCCACAGTCCATTAGTTAACTATTGTTATAAAACACTATAGCACTCATTATACAATCCATTAGTTAACTATTGCTATAAAGCACTATAGCACTCATTATACAATCCATTAGTTAACTATTGCTATAAAGCACTATATCACTCATTATACAAGCCATAAGTTAACTATTGCTATAAAGCACTATAGCACTCATTACACAATCCATTAGTTAACTATTGCTATAAAGCACTATATCACTCATTATACAAGCCATTAGTTAACTATTGCTATAAAGCACAATAGCACTCATTATACAATCCATTAGTTAACTATTGCTATAAAGCGCTATAGCATTCATCATACAATCACTTTACTTAACTTTTGCTATAAAACACCATACAGCTCACCACACAATCACATAGGTTAAATAAAATATTGCTATAAAACACTATATCATTTATCTCGCAATCACATTAGTTAACTATTGATATCAAACACTATAGCACTCATTGTGCAATTTCTTTAGTTAACTATAACATTACACATAACATCATTATCATCATTCTAAAGACAACATACTCAAGGAAATCATCACATCGATATGACATCCACAAAAATTATCACTTTCAGTATTTCTGTTTCCATCAAACAAAACTTCAACACTCATGACGTCACCAGGAGCCTCACGTGTTCTATTTATATTTCAGACATCCCCGTACCTGTACACGGCTAAAAATAGCAACAGTGCCGGAACTTACTGACAGCGTGCAGTATTTGTTGGCGTCATTAAACTCTAGAAGATCTGTCGTGTGCGTGTTAGTGTGCGTGTGTGTGCGTGCCTGTCTGTGTGCGATTGTATCTAGTGTGGTATTGTCATTGAGTCTGTCTGTCTGTCCGTGTGTGTGTGTGTGTGTTTTTTTTTTTTTGTCTAGTGCGTTTGTGAGTGATCCTATCGGTGTGCCTGACTGTATGTGAGAGTATTTTTGTGTGTTTGTGTATGTGTGTGAACATTGTTATTATGTGTGGTTTATCATGTCTTAATGATAAAGTCTATTACTGGTGGAATGTGTGTGTGTGGGAAGGGGGTGGAATGATCGGGAGAAGGGTGTGTTGGTTAAATAAAACCTCAGTTGGCAATTCTGTGATATTCCCAAGAACATAAGCACCAACTGCTGTATTCTGTCTACATTCTGTATGGAGATCTACCAACTTGTGATTGCTGTAATATGTCTACATTCTGTATGGAGATCTACCACCTTGTGATTGCTGTAATATGTCTACATTCTGTATGGAGATTTACCACCTTGTGATTGCTGTATTCTGTCTACATTCTGTATGGAGATCTACCAACTTGTGATTGCTGTATTCTGTCTACATTCTGTATGGAGATTTACCACCTTGTGATTGCTGTAATATGTCTTCATTCTGTATGGAGATCTACCAACTTGTGATTGCTGTAATATGTCTACATTCTGTATGGAGATTTACCACCTTGTGATTGCTGTATTCTGTCTATATTCTGTATGGAGATTTACCAACTTGTGATTGCTGTATTCTGTCTACATTCTGTATGGAGATCTACCAACTTGTGATTGCTGTATTCTGTCTACATTCTGTATGGAGATTTACCACCTTGTGATTGCTGTAATATGTCTACATTCTGTATGGAGATCTACCACCTTGTGATTGCTGTAATATGTCTACATTCTGTATGGAGATCTACCAACTTGTGATTGCTGTAATATGTCTACATTCTGTATGGAGATCTACCAACTTGTGATTGCTGTAATATGTCTACATTCTGTATGGAGATCTCTTACCTTGTGATTGCTGTAATATGTCTACATTCTGTTTGGAGATCTACCAACTTGTGATTGCTGTAATATGTCTACATTCTGTATGGAGATCTACCACCTTGTGATTGCTGTATTATGTCTACATTCTGTATGGAGATTTCTTACCTTGTGATTGCTGTAATATGTCTACATTCTGTATGGAGATTTACCACCTTGTGATTGCTGTAATATGTCTTCATTCTGTATGGAGATCTCTTACATTGTGATTGCTATAATATGTCTTCATTCTGTATGGAGATCTCTTACATTGTGATTGCTGTATTCTGTCTACATTCTGTATGGAGATCTACCAACTTGTGATTGCTGTATTATGTCTACATTCTGTATGGAGATTTACCACCTTGTGATTGCTGTATTATGTCTACATTCTGTATGGAGATCTACCAACTTGTGATTGCTATATTATGTCTACATTCTGTATGGAGATTTACCACCCTGTGACTTCTGCAATATGTCTACATTCTGTATGAAGATTTACCACCTTGTGATTGCTGTATTATGTCTACAATCTGTATGGAGATCTACCACCTTGTGATTGCTGTATTCTGTCTACATTCTGTATGGAGATTTACCACCTTGTGATTGCTGTATTATGTCTACATTCTGTATGGAGATTTACCACCTTGTGATTGCTGTATTCTGTCTACATTCTGTATGGAGATTTACCACCTTGTGATTGCTGTATTATGTCTACATTCTGTATGGAGATCTACCACCTTGTGATTGCTGTATTCTGTCTACATTCTGTATGGAGATCTACCACCTTGTGATTGCTGTATTCTGTCTACATTCTGTATGGAGATTTACCACCTTGTGATTGCTGTATTATGTCTACATTCTGTATGGAGATCTCTTACCTTGTGATTGCTGTATTATGTCTACATTCTGTATGGAGATTTACCACCTTGTGATTGCTGCAATATGTCTACATTCTGTATGGAGATTTACCACCTTATGATTGCTGTATTCTATCTACATTCTGTATGGAGATCTGTCACCTTGTGATTGCTGTATTATGTCTACATTCTGTATGGAGATTTACCACCTTGTGATTGCTGTATTATGTCTACATTCTGTATGGAGATCTACCACCCTGTGATTGCTGCAATATGTCTACATTCTGTATGGAGATTTACCACCTTATGATTGCTGTATTCTATCTACATTCTGTATGGAGATCTGTCACCTTGTGATTGCTGTAATATGTCTACATTCTGTATGGAGATTTACCACCTTGTGATTGCTGTATTATGTCTACATTCTGTATGGAGATCTCTTACCTTGTGATTGCTGTAATATGTCTACATTCTGTATGGAGATCTCTTACCTTGTGATTGCTGTAATATGTCTACATTCTGTATGGAGATCTACCACCTTATGATTGCTGTATTCTGTCTACATTCTGTATGGAGATCTCTTACCTTGTGATTGCTGTATTCTGTCTACATTCTGTATGGAGATCTACCAACTTGTGATTGCTGTATTATGTCTACATTCTGTATGGAGATCTACCAACTTGTGATTGCTGTATTATGTCTATATTCTGTATGAAGATCTACCAACTTGTGATTGCTGTAATATGTCTACATTCTGTATGGAGATCTCTTACCTTGTGATTGCTGTATTCTGTCTACATTCTGTATGGAGATCTCTTACCTTGTGATTGCTGTAATATGTCTACATTCTGTATGGAGATTTACCACCTTGTGATTGCTGTATTCTGTCTACATTCTGTATGGAGATCTCTTACCGTGTGATTGCTGTAATCTGTCTACATTCTGTATGGAGATCTAGCACCTTGTGATTGCTGTATTCTGTCTACATTCTGTATTGGTAATCTATCAAATGTAGGTATTAGTCGAATGGCGCGAAACAAACAGTAGAAGTGGTAGCAGCAGAAGTAGTACTGGACACGCGGAATGGTGGGGGGGGGGAGAGAATGGTCGTTGAGATATATGAACATGATACAAACACGTCGTGGGGAGGGGGGGGGAGAGAATGGTCGTTGAGATATATGAACATGATACAAACACGTCGTGGGGAGGGGGAGGGTAGTTGAGAGATATGAGCATGAAACTGCCAGTACTGAAGTCTGCGGTGAGACAAGGGATGTCAACAGTCTACAGATACAAGTGGACACAACACAAGTGCCAGCAGACAGCTGACGTGACACGATGGTGTGCTTGACTTCTCGATCACGTCATATATGACATGAACACACTCAGTGCTTGTGTCGAATGAAGATTGACTCAGGGGATATAATCAACATTACCAATATTTTAATGAATATACACAGTAAGTTCCCGTGTAATACTCTCCAACCATATGTCATGTGTTGAGTTGACGACATCACTGCACTCAGGTCATTCCCATACGTGCTTCGTCCCCTCGTTCAACAGCCAGCGAAGAGTCATACTACTAATCGTTCCCACCACTATCTGATTAAAAGTTCTCCTGGTCTTCCCTCTCAGTTTTGAGATTCTTCCAGAACCCCTGCCGATCCCCCGCAATCTCATTCTTTCCACATATGGGTTCTCAGTCTGTTCCTCCGCCTTCTCCACCTGGTCCCACAAGCGCAAGACCACCTCCCACTTGTCTATAGGCAAGATACCACCAAGAGGTGCATTCCCTGCTAGCCTATCAGCCTGTTCATTCCCCGGTATGCCATTTATCGCCTATATTATTGTTTTCTTCTTTACCACTATTACTTCTATTGCTACTACCACTAGAACTACTGCTGCCACTGCTGTTGAAACTACTGCTACTACCACTGCTGCTGCTACTACCACTGCTGCTACCACTTCTAGTACAGCTACCACTAGTGCTGCTGCCACTAGTACTGTTGCTACCACTACCAAGCGGCTACCACTGCTACAACTGATATCATTACTGCTACCACTATAGCTACTGTTACCGATATTACTGATGCTACTTTTACTACTTCTACAATTAGTACTACTGCTGCTACTAATAGTACGACGGCTGCTACACTACTACTACTGCTACCACTGCTACTATTGTTGCTACTGCTACTGTTACCACTACAACTCCTGCTATCATAACTATTGCTGCTACTACAGATGCAGCTGCTGCCGCTACCACTGCTGGTGCTATTACTGCTACTCCTACTGCTTCTGCTAGTGCTGCCACTACTGCTGCTGCTGCCACTACTGCTGCTGCTGCCACTACTGCTGCTGCTGCCACTGCTGCTACTACTACTGCAGCTACTAATACCGCTGCTACTACTACCGCTGCTACTACTACCGCTGCTACTACTACTGCTCCTGTCATCTGCCTATTAAATTATTGTTTGCTCCTATTGTGTGTGTCTTCGTTATTCAAATTGTTGCTAGCACCAGGTTATGCTTCATGCATATAATTGGTGTGTCTTTTGTGCACCCCAGGATCACCCTCTGTATGTGCTCCAACCTTTCAAGATGGCCCTTTGATACTGTCAGCAGCCCCAAACCATACTCAATGACAGAAATTATTAACTGCTGAAAGAGCCTGTAAATCATCCTCTGCTCTACCAAAGTTGCTGCCATAGCCCTCAGTGCATTAAATCCCCTACCAGCCTTCACCACTAAAGCCTCCACGTGATCCTTAAAAGACATACACCTGTCGAAGATGATACCCAAGTACTTCAATTTACTCTCTCTCTCTCTCTCTCTCTCTCTCTCTCTCTCTCTCTCTCTCTCTCTCTCTCTCTCTCTCTCTCTCTCTCTCTCTCTCTCTCTCTCTCTCTCTCTCTCTCTCCTAAGAGGACAACCATTCAGTATAATACCTCGGATATCTGCCTTTCCGATCCGGTTATCCAGGGAGTACCACACAACCGATGTCTTGTCAGGGTTTATAACGGCCCCTGCGTCCCAGCACCACTCTGTCACAATGTTTACTGCCATCTGTAAGCCCGCCAAACTGTCCCAGCACCACTCTGTCACAATGTTTACCGCCATCTGTAAGCCCGCCAAACTGTCCCAGTCTCTGCCCTGTCACAATGTTTACCGCCATCTGTAAGCCCGCCAAACTGTCCCAGTCTCTGCCCTGTCACAATGTTTACCGCCATCTGTAAGCCCGCCAAACTGTCCCAGTCTCTGCCCTGTCACAATGTTTACTGCCATCTGTGAGCCCGCCAAACTGTCCCAGTCTCTGCACTCTGTCACAATGTTTACCTGCCATCTGTGAAGCCCGCCAAACTGTCCCAGTCTCTGCCCTGTCACAATGTTTACTGCCATCTGTGAGCCCGCCAAACTGTCCCAGTCTCTGCCCTGTCACAATGTTTACTGCCATCTGTGAGCCCGCCAAACTGTCCCAGTCTCTGCCCTGTCACAATGTTTACTGCCATCTGTGAGCCCGCCAAACTGTCCCAGTCTCTGCCCTGTCTGCACACCAACACAGAGATCGTCAGGTGTTCTGTGGGATTTACGCAAAAGTCAGAACATTATGTAAAGAGGCAAAAGGAGTATCGCTTGTGAAAAATTGCATAGAAATTTTAAAACAACACAAAAGTAAAAATACCAAATAAATGCACAAAAGAATTCTGGATCTTACTATAAAAGAACAAGTACACAAACAGTGCCATGACCCAAATTAATAGTCACTGTGGTAATCATGGTATGTTGAAGTATAGTCACGCCTGAGAGTGTGACAGACGTGGTAGTCATGTCATGTTGAAGTATAGTCACGCCTGAGATTGTGACAGACGTGGATCAATGATCCACGTAGCGCATGCCGAGAGTCACTGGAACGAAAACAAGAGGTAACTGGACATCAGTGGTTCTGTGGTTGTGGTTCTGTGCAGACACACCACATTGTGAAATTGGCAATGGCCATTTATTACGCTGCTGATTTTATAGTTTGGTTAAATATGGTTACAAATGAATGTTAATATGATCGTTATTCATTGTACGATGTGTACATGATATTTGTAACCAAGCATGCACCCCGTATAGGCACAAACTACCACCTGGTTAAAAAGAAAAGAAAAATAACCATGTACCCCGTCCTCATCAAGAAGTTGGGTACCATATTATACTTCATGCTGCACCCCCTGTAGATGGCCAGCCCATGGATCGTGTCGATGTTATTAATGTTCTTAAAGATATGGAGAGAACAGAGGACTTTGACGTCAGTGAATCCACATCGCTGTCCAGGATGAAAGACTTGGGAGTAAGAATCGGCACAGTCAGACGCGAGAGGTACATCGGGAAAACAAGGCGCCTCGTCAACCAACACAGAACTGGCACTATTAGCCACCGGACGCTGATGCATATGCTGGGGGGGGGGAGGATCTGAACACCTATGGACATGTCCGGAGTGCAATGAAGATACCCCAATTGATAACTGATAACTGATTTCATGCCAAGGTTGGCCATATCCATGTATGCTGCTTGTACTCGGTCGTAGTAGTCGCACACTAAATCCATACATCATCGGCCCTTTAACCTTTTCCTATCCCCGAGGTTAGGTCCTTACATTCTCTGTGTCGGTCCAAATGATATGATGCGATGAATTCACACACGTATATGTATATGATATGTGTAGCCAACCTCTTATGTCTAAAAAAACATGCACCATCATATTCATGCAATACGTTTCTCAACCATCCATAATATGCAGATGCCCAATCACCTAGTTTACTGGGTGGCATCTAGATAATGATGCTATTCATACAAAGTCCTGATGATATCCCCTTTTCAGTGTAGACGCTTGCACATCATTTTAATATGTTAACATCTAATATAATTAACAAAATAATATCTTATTAGCTTATACAAGAGACAAATAAGATTATAAAATAATGAACAAGACAACTTATTAGAAGAGATCCCACTAACGCAGAATAAGTAAAGGGAGATAACAAAGTAAATTAATAAGACAGACAGAAATCCGAACTGTCTGTAAACAAAGATATTATATATATATATATATATATATATATATATATATATATATATATATATATATATATATATATATATATATATATATATATATATATATATTCCCCTCCCCCTCCCCCCCCCCCCCCGCGTTTCATCCTGTTTCGGGATATTGCGGTCAGCACCAGCATCTTTCAGCTGTATGTTGATTCCTAGGCTAGATTACGCTCATCAGCACTCCACAACTTTCTGAGCAACCGGCTCTATACTCTCATAAGTCATTGGCGCGACTCGAACCGCTTCCAATTCTCGTGCGCTCACGTCAACTACGAGAGTATTCTAGGTTCCGGAGAAAGCTGCTAACACCTCAACCAGGTAGACGGCATTACACACACACACACACACACACACACACACACACATATATATATATATCCGACTTCGTGGCTTAGAGGTTATGACTTTTCTCCGTAATCTCGTATACTCTCATCGGTTAACGTGATGACGGTAAGAATCAGCAGTGGTTCGAATCGCATTGGTGACTTGCGGGGTATGTGAGCCGGCCGCTCAGAAAGCAATGGCAAACTACTGAGCGTAATCTTGCCAAGAAATCGACATACAGCTGAAAGATGCTGGTGTTGACAGCGATGTCCTGTAAAGGATATGCTAATATATATATATATATATATATATATATATATATATATATATATATATATATATATATATATATATATATATATATATATATATATATATATATATATATCCACAGCAATTCACTGGGTAAGACAAACTAGAAGTAATGAATGTTTCAACAATCTTCAAGATAGTCTAAAGAAAAGTAATGAATGGTTTCAACACTCTCCAAGATAGTTTTAACCAGCACTGTTTGTGTTAACGACAAGTATCTCTTACCCCGTATTCCAAGATGTCACTCTTAAGGCAAAATCCGATAAAGGAATTAAAAGTCACCACATCACTGAAACTCCACTCATGGTTAACATCCAACTGACACAGCTTTAGAATATGCATCAAATATTTAAACGAGTCAAAGGTATTCCCCCTACAGGGTTAATTATCTATTTTACTTTGTAGGAATGTCCGGACTATAAATCTATGGGTTAAAGTAAACATTCTCGGCGTCGTGCATCTTCCTGTCGTGTGCGTCATTTGCAACTGCCAGCGTTATCAAGCAAGTCACCTGAACAAGTCAAGAAGCCTGATACGGAGGGAAATGGCAAGTAGCAAGAGCACAAAGAAACACGCGGTATCCAAGATGTGCAGCGTGGGAGCCGACAAGAAGAAGTACGTGGAGAGCCTGCCAGCAAGCTGTAATAAAGAACCTGAAACTACAGCTACTACTGAAGCCACCACGAGGGAGAAGATCGACAGCCTACCACAGACAAGAGTCAAACTTACTGAGAAGCAGAGAGAGGAGAAAGACACCAGAGTCGGAAACTCCGACTCACCGACAACCAAGTGGGTTATCAAGCGTATCCAAGTGGAGCTATCAGTTGAAGAAATCCTGAAGCAGCTACGAGAAGAGAATCTACACACCTGATTCTTTAAGGCGGAGCGGCTCCTCACCTACTCCAAGATTCCCACAACCTTGTCGGTGGTGACGACAGAGGGCAGCGAGATGCCGACCACGGTGTCGATCAACAAGAGAATGCAGCAACCAGAGAGATTCATCCCAAGGATCACCCAATGTTCCAGATGTCAGAGAGCCGGCCACAGTAGAGCAGTGTGTCGCAGTAAGACGGAAATCTGCCGGTACTGCGCCGATCACCAAGCCTTCATGGAGTGTCCCAGGCCAAGCTGGACACGGACTTTCGAGCACCAAATAACAAAAGAAAGTGCGCCAACTGCCTGGGCAAGCATGGAGCCAGATACTTGGGCTGTCCGTACCTGCAACGACACAGAGACGTATTAAAGTTCGCCATCAACACAAAGACACCATACAACAAAGCAAGGCGGAGGTGCGAGACAGCCACGGGTATATCACAAGCTGAAAGAGCAAGGCGGAGGTGCGAGACAGCCACGGGTATATCACAAGCTGAAAGAGCAAGGCGGAGGTGCGAGACAGCCACGGGTATATCACAAGCTGAAAGAGCAAGGCGGAGGGGCGAGACAGCCACGGGTATACCACAAGCTGAAGAGCAAGGCGGAGGTGCGAGACAGCCACGGGTATACCACAAGCTGATGAGCAAGGCGGAGGTGCGAGACAGCCACGGGTATATCACAAGCTGAAAGAGCAAGGCGGAGGTGCGAGACAGCCACGGGTATACCACAAGCTGAAAGAGCAAGGCGGAGGTGCGAGACAGCCACGGGTATACCACAAGCTGAAAGAGCAAGGCGGAGGTGCGAGACAGCCACGGGTATATCACAAGCTGAAAGAGCAAGGCGGAGGTGCGAGACAGCCACGGGTATACCACAAGCTGAAAGAGCAAGGCGGAGGTGCGAGACAGCCACGGGTATACCACAAGCTGAAAGAGCAAGGCGGAGGTGCGAGACAGCCACGGGTATACCACAAGCTGAAAGAGCAAGGCGGAGGTGCGAGACAGCCACGGGTATACCACAAGCTGAAAGAGCAAGGCGGAGGTGCGAGACAGCCACGGGAGTAGTATAGTATGGTTTCCAGACCCCACTTTCAGCCCAGCTGTTCAGGCTGAAAGGGTTTATGAAGGAAATATGGGTAAAATTGTCGACTCGGCTCCAGAATCTGGAGGCATGATTTATGAAGGAAATATTTTGAGTTGGGCGGGTGAAATATTTGTTGGGAACGGGTTTTTTTCGTGGGAACGGGTTTTTTGGCGCTGCCTGATGGGTGTAAAAGTAATTAAGGTAAATGTTTAGTTGGTTCTGGAAAGCGAAGGGGGAAAGTTATTTTGGTTACGTTTATTAGTATGGGTAGTGATAAACAAGGGTGTGATGGGTCGTTCTACTCATGGGTATATGGTGGTGGTGTAGACATAATGTGTATGCGTGGTGATAAACAAGGGTGTGATGGGTCGTTCTACTCATGGGTATATGGTGGTTACGTATATTAGTATGGGTAGTGATGAACAAGGGTGTGATGGGTCGTTCTACTCATGGGTATATGGTGGTGTCGTAGACATAATGTGTATGCGTGGTGATAAACAAGGGTGTGATGGGTCATTCTACTCATGGGTATATGGTGGTGGCGTAGACATAATGTGTATGCGTGGTGATAAACAAGGGTGTGATGGGTCGTGGTTATACTCGAAGTAAGAGGTGGTTACTATCATCTGAACAGTGTGATAGTAGTGAAGGTAAAGGGTGGTATATTCACCGATTACAAAGGAAAGCGTATAAAGTTATAATGGGTATGGTGGTAAGGGGTATTAGTGATCAAGTAGGAATGATACAGTGGGTTCAATAATGAAACAATCAGGGTCGTGTTGTAATACGAAGGCATTCCCCCCGTCTTAGGGATAAAAGAGGCCGCCGGGGTGGTGTTATAGGTGGTAGTAACTGCAAGGGTGGGTTCTTCACCGAAAAGCTTATAAAGAAGAATATGGTGGTAAGGGGTGTAAATGGTGATGTCGATCGGGGCCCGCAGATCACCCGGTGTCAATACGGTTCCAGGTGCTTGAACTGTTCCTCTAGGCAATATATCAGCGTCTACACGAGTCTCCTTGTCTATAACAAATACATAAACACAAACACAACGACAACCATACAAGTACACATAAAGACACCAATCATACAATCAGGGCCATTTTAGAGTCAGACACACAAGTATAACGAATCTAAAATACAACCGAGCACACAACTGAAACAGACACGAATGCAGCCATAAACAGAATCATACAGACTGACAGACAGACAGACACACAACCTCGCACACACAACTCACTACAAACCAACGAGTCACTAAACATACCAACTTTTAATGCGAATAACAGACAGAGGACCAGCAACACGCAGGTTGTATGGCTACGGTCAGGAATTTCTTAACGAGAAAAAAACACGCGGTGGTAGCAGTACAACCGTGATATGAATGCGAGGCGTCTGCGGTAAAAACACGCGATGGTACTAATAACCCCTGCTATCAATGTTTACAGCATGGTTTTGTAGGTTGTTTCAAGTGACTTTTGGAGAGAGAGAGAGAGAGAGAGAGAGAGAGAGAGAGAGAGAGAGAGAGAGAGAGAGAGAGAGAGAGAGAGAGAGAAGAAAAAACTATACAATCGAACAAAAAACAATAAAAAACAACAACCATACAAGTTTTGTTTCAAGTGACTTTTGTTTCCCCCTTCTTTTTCGAGAGAGAGAGAGAGAGAGAGAGAGAGAGAGAGAGAGAGAGAGAGAGAGAGAGAGAGAGAGAGAGAGAGAGAGAGAGAGAGAGAGAAGAAAAAAACTATACAATCGAACAAAAACAATAAAAAAGACAACCATACAAGTTTTGTTTCAAGTGACTTTTGTTTCCCCCTTCTTTTTCGAGAGAGAGAGAGAGAGAGAGAGAGAGAGAGAGAGAGGAAAA
>JACEFZ010014742.1:0-41166 GCA_014155875.1 Cepaea nemoralis | reverse complement strand
TCGGGCGGAAGAGCGCAATTGGGAGGGTACAAGCCTTACCCTGGTGCGAGGAAATGCAAGCTAAAGACAAAATTGTCATGGCAGGGCAGACCAGGCCCTAAGCCTTGGTTGGCGACTGGTCTAGGATCGAAGCTCCGACAGGCGGACAGTTAGAGCATTGCTTTGCTGATCCGGCAGCTTCTGCAGCTTGTCTTGTTCCAGATGTAGGGGTGTTACCTTTCCTCTGGAGTGAACTAGGCAGGCCGAGAGAGGGATCATGCTGCATGGGCAACACATGATCTCTATATTTTAGCCCAGGCTTTGTGCTATGGAGAGGCAATAACTCCATCCCTGGTCTTAACTGGTCTCGGAATCAAAGCGAGAGGCAACTGTTACGGGTTATAAGTCCTTGTCAGTTGGCGTAGACATGGGGCGCCACGCGTTGCCTCTGACGGTGGGAGACACCTATAGGTGTCACTGATCAGCTACCGCCCGCCTCAAGCTGGGCAGCCCCCAGCCAATTGGGTGCTGATCCGCCACAGCCTGCCTGCTTCAATGGGTGCTTGGGGCTAGGACAAAATCTGAATCGCAGGCTGTAAAACCAATGCACCAGGTACAAACAAAAATAAAAATAGAAACCTCAAGCTACGGCTTGCAACCTGGAACGTGAGAACCATGTGTCCAGGATTTTCCACTGACTTGACCAATATTGACGATGTGAGAAAAACGGCTGTGATTGATGCCGAACTCAATCGTCTTAACATTGATATTGCTGGCCTGCAGGAGACTCGCCTCGCTGAGGAAGGGTCACTCAGGGAAAACAACTACACCTTTTTCTGGAAGGGTAGAGGGCAGGCAGAAAAAAGGCAACACGGTGTGGGCTTTGCAGTGAAGAATTCGCTACTGGGAATGATTGAAATTCCAGCAGGAGGAAATGAAAGACTATTATCCCTGCGCTTGGCAACCTCTTGTGGGTTTGCCACCATTATTACTGCATATGCACCGACACTCGATTCCTCTGATGATGTGAAGGATTTGTTCTATGAGGAGTTAGACTCCGTGATCAAGGCAGTTCCAAAATCTGACTACATTTATATGCTCGGTGATTTCAATGCTCGTGTGGGCAAGGACTCGAGTTCATGGCCAGTGTCCCTTGGAAAATACAACATCGGTCGCATGAATGAAAATGGGCAAAGGCTGCTGGAGCATTGCACCAGTAATGACCTATGTATTACAAACTCTTTTTTTAAAACAAAAGAGATGCATAAGGTCACATGGAAACATCCAAGATCCGGCCATTGGCACCAGCTGGACTTCATCATCACACGGAGACAACATCTGAACCATATATCATTGACTCGTAGTTACCACAGTGCTGACTGTGATACAGATCATTCTTTGGTTGTTGCAAGAGTTAGACTGAGACCAAAGAGAATCTACACAGCTAAACACAAATCTAGCCCCAGGATTAATATTATTAACACTCATGATCCTGAAAAGTGCTTTCAGTTTCAACAGCAACTTGAAGACGCTTTCACTGATACACCAGAAAATTGTACAGTAAATGAAAAGTGGGGTCAAATTAAGGAAACTCTTTATAAAACTGCCGTAGGGGTTTACGGCACTGTGGATCATAAGAGGCAGGACTGGTTTGCGGCCAACAGCGAGACTCTGCAGCCCTTGATTGATAAGAAGAAGAAAGCTCTCTTAAGAAACAAGGAAAGACCAACGCGTAACACTCTGAGTGAGCTAAGGCAAGCTAGGAAGGATGTGCAAAAGGCTGCCAGGCAGTGTGCAAATGATTATTGGATCAAGTTATGTGAGTCCATTCAAATCGCAAGTGATAAGGGAGACATAAGAAGCATGTATGAAGGAATAAAGAAAGCCTGTGGTCCAGTGATCAAAAGAAGTGCACCGCTGAAAACCTTGACTGGAGAAGTCATCACTGATAAGAAACAGCAGATGGACAGATGGGTAGAGCACTATTTGGAGCTTTACTCAAGTGAGACCAAACTAGCGGATGATGCCCTTAACGCCATAGAGGCTCTACCAACTCTTGACCACCTGGACACACTTCCCACCATAACAGAAGTTAAGTGTGCTATAAATGAACTTGCATCTGGCAAGGCTCCAGGTAAGGATGGGATTCCAATAGAGGTTATCAGGAGTGGGCAAGACACACTCACTCTACAGATCCACCAGCTAATAGAGCTATGCTGGCGTGAAGGACAAGTCCCACAGGATTTCAAAGATTCAAGCATCATAACGCTGTACAAGAACAAGGGCGATCGGAGCGACTGTAACAACTATAGGGGTATCTCACTTCTGTGTATTGTTGGAAAAGTATTTGCCAGAATTGTTCTGCGCAGACTTCAAGTCCTAGGAGATCAAGTCTACCCCGAATCACAGTGTGGCTTTCGACAGAACCGGTCTACCACTGATATGATATTCTCATTGCGACAAATGCAAGAAAAATGCCGTGAACAGAATCAACCACTGTTTATTGCCTTCATCGACCTCACAAAGGCATTTGATTTGGTCAGTCGTGAGGGTCTGTTCAAGGCACTAAAGAAGATTGGCTGCCCACCAACTCTTCTGTCCATTGTGGAATCGTTCCACACAGGCATGAAGGGTATAATCAAGTTTGATGGTGCAACTTCTGAAGAATTTGAAATCAAGAGTGGAGTTAAGCAAGGTTGTGTACTAGCTCCCACCCTCTTTGGAATATACTTTTCACTTCTACTGAAATATGCATTTCGTGATCAGGATGGTGGTATATACATTCACTCACGCTCAGATGGCGGCCTCTACAATGCTCAGAGATTGAAGGCTAAGACCAAAATTAGGAGGGTACTGATCAGAGAGTTGCTTTTTGCAGATGATGCTGCAGTTACGACCCACTCTGAGGAAGAATTGCAATGTCTACTATCTGCATTCTCCAATGCTTGTTCTGAATTTGGTTTAACAATTAGCAAAAAGAAGACACAGATTATGTCACAAGGTGCACATGAGGTACCATCAATCTTTATTGACGACGCCGAACTAGAGATAGTAGACCATTTTACATATCTAGGATCAGTGGTAAATAGCAAATTATCCCTAGATCAGGAAATCAACATCCGGATTGGTAAGGCAGCAACAACAATGAACAGGTTAAGAAAAAGAGTCTGGGAGAACAGGAAGCTTACTGCCAAAACAAAAGTCCTTGTCTATCAAGCCTGTGTCCTTAGTACTCTTCTCTATGGCAGTGAAACCTGGACAACTTACTCACACCAAGAGAACAATTTAAACAGCTTTCATATGCGGTGTCTGCGAAGAATTCTTGGTATTAAGTGGCAAGACAAAATCACAAATACTGAAGTATTGGAAAGATCAGGTTGTGTGACAGTTTATTCCATGCTCAGTCTTCGTAGACTTAGATGGATAGGACATCTTAGGAGGATGGATGATGGTAGAATACCAAAGGATATCTTTTTTGGTGAATTACAGATGGGTAAGAGATCTCAGGGTCGGCCTCTACTACGATACAAAGATGTGTGTAAGCGGGACATGATTGATACAGGCATTGATAATGCACATTGGGAGCAAGTCGCCGCTGAACGTGTTGCATGGAGGGCAAATATCAGAAATGGAATAAAGTCAAAGGAGAAAATTATTGCAGAAAAGTCACACACCAAGCGTTTGAGACGTAAGATGGTGCATGATGGTGGAAATGACCACGTGTTCACATGCACCCACTGTGAACGGACATTTACAGCGCAAATTGGCCTTATCAGTCACACTCGCTACCGCCATAGTTAAAAGTTATTATGCCTTTTTAGAGCACAAACTATCGTCTGTCAAGACGGCAAGGTGCCAATGTGATATATATATAACACCAGTATACACTTAAGCTTTATAAAATCTCTCCAACGGGTTTGTCAAAGAAAAAATATACGGGGAACTCAAGGTTCGCCACCTCGCGAAATCACCATAGTCTCGGTAAGGTCTGGTTTCCTGTTCCGTTTTTGGTCATGTGGCCAAGCCATGGGGGTTATTTCTCCTCTTTGATTTCCTTTTTGCTGGTTGCCATCAAGTTTGCCATTTGTCACTAAATGTTCAGATGTGTGTCTTCTAGTGACGTGCTCAACAAACCGCAACGGTCTACATCTAGACCGGGCTCCGTGGCGAAGGTCTTGCGGACGCATACCCGCGTTCGAAACACAGCTGCGCGCGATTTGGCAATAACGTATTATTTTTTTTTAAAATCGCTTAAAAAATCGACAGGGTCGACTTTATTGCACCGGGGTTTTTTCCCCCATGGCTCAGGGCTCTTTTCCCCAGCGTGGGAAAATGCGCACAAAGAGAACTCCGTAGCTCTAGCGACGACCTCCAGGAGCCCCGAAAGAATTCAAAAGTGAACCGAAGGACGCGTTCCAATAACGTATATATAAAGTGTGATGGACGTGAGGGAGAGATGAGGAAGACGATGAGAGATGATTCTTCACAGCCTCCATATTATCACTGGGAGGACACGAGGTATGGCTACCGCTGGGGAACGGGGGTGTAGAGAAGCATGCTAGGCTTCGCCAGCCCGGACATTCTCTTGATGATTTCCCTTTGTGGGGATGCCGACACCCTTCCGGTTATTTATCCTCTTTTTTACAAGTAAAATAATTGTCCCCCGCCTGTGAACAAATGGGAGCGGCGATAGTAGGGGCTGGGCGCCCCAAACCCGGCACGGGGTAAAGGGTTGGGATCCACATCGGGGAAAATTTTTAAAAATTTTTCCCTGGGACCCAGGTCGACCCAGTCTAAGACGGGTATCACGAAAAAGGTTTGGGAAGTAAAGAATCGGGTGAAAACAGAACCCAAAACCCCACCCCACCGAGTATCGAATGTTTTAACAAATATTACTACCCAACACACAAAAAGGTAGAGAAAACTTAAAAAACCTAACCAACTGAATAGGGAAAATCAAAAAGGTATATTTTAAACATAGTGTCACTTGTTTAAATTCCAGAGAAAAGGGTTGGACTCAACAAGCACATCTATAAAACTGATTATCTGTTGGGGTTATTGCCGACTTTGGTCTACACTCCTCTCTTCTGTCTTCCCTTCCATATATCTACTTCTGTCACTCTCTCTATTATTCTCTCAACACATACTCCGACAACATTTCCTTTCAACATATAATAAAAGATTTATTAATAAAAAAACTATGTCCGGGTGTGTATGGATATTGTCTGTGTAGTTGCTATTGTATTCTATGGTTGTGGACAGAATGAACTCAGAATGTCTATCAGCTGTATCTTCTCGCCAGTCATTCTTCACGATTACAGGACATCACATCAAACAGGACAGAGCTCACCCGGGATGATCCGTAGGCTTGAATCTGATGGTAAATCCGTTAGTGAAATAAAAACAAACTGTTCATCACTGATTCACCGTATTGCTATAAAAGTCCCGTAAGTTTATGACTGTGCCCAAATCGGTTTCATGATATTAAGTATCCATCATCAAAAACAGAAAACACCACATTGTCAATGTTCTTCCTATTGTCTATTATGATTATCACTATTGTCTTTGTCTATTCCTTCTACCCTATGTATGCAAGTCGTATGTAGGTTGAAGTCTCTGCTTGCCCCACCTTAACATCTTTTTCTGTTTAGGAGCCCCGTGGTATATGCGTGTTAGCATACAGTCTTCTGTTTTTTTCTTGATGTTAGTATTTGTTCATCTGAACGAACTATTTAGGTTCTTTCTGGATCTAAGTATGTACTTTATTGGTTCACGTAGAGTGGGTTTTTTCTTTCTTCTCTAATGTCCCTAGAAACTGGGAACCTGTGGATGAATATAACAAGTCGAGTGGTAAGCGTCCGCCCCTTACTCCTAACTTATGCAAGTGTCCTTCTCCAGCCATAATGACAAGGCTTTCGAAGTCACCATCCGCATAAGACATAAGAATTCACCTCAGTCTAAAACACCCACTAATAATATGTAATGATAAAGGTAATACACGCTCATCTATATTCCTATTCTAAAACGATTTTTTAATATACCTTATACACATCGATGTTCCTATATAGAATTAATGTAGATCCACGAATCGAAATTAATCCTCAGCCAAGCACTTTATCCCATTAAAAAGGAGGATATTTCTTTTCATTACAGGACACATAATTCTATCTTTCCGTCCAGTTGGGGAACACACACTAAACTGACACAAAGACGTGGCCACTCTCTTTAGATCATCTTTGTCCCATCGTCCTTGACATTGCTGGACAAAGCAAATTCAGACTTCATTATCCCTGGTCAGTGGAAAATTCCAGATCTGGGCTTTTCCGTATATCCCTACCTCCAGAACGCAATAGACTGATCCATGATACTGTCTGTCTTTGTAGCAAACAATTTTTCCACTCTCCCGGTCACCTGTATTGTAGTCGACTCCCCCGCCTTGACCTAAAACATATGCGCTGGTCAATCCGTTGTGTTTTATCCTTCTGTTTCATTAACCCTTCTACTCCCTGGGTATTCGCTGCATACAGTCGTCGATCGGGGATTCACTAACATGCAGCATTTCATGACATAGGCCCCCTCTTAAGAGATTAGACCGCGTCGAATCTTTCTCGCTGTAGGTTTGATTCCCATGATCCACAACCCTAATCTTCTTCCTCCGGAGCTGGATGTCTGGATAAAAAATCTGCTCCTACATTCTCCTTCCCAAGGATGTATTCCACTGTGAAGTCCAGTTGCAGCAACAACGTCCATCACATCAACCGTGCGTTGAGCTTCTGCGAAGTAGCTATTAACATCACGTGTTGATGATATGATTGGATCCTCACATGCTCACTTCATTATCCAGTAGGCGCTCTAATTGACACCCTACTATACTACTAACGACTGAAACTAGTGTTGGCTCCTCGCTCCTGTACGTTCAGTCGACCTCTTTCGACTTGCGTCAGCGACGGCTCACAATACAAACGGATTGTCCCATCCTGATTGTAACACTGCTTCCATGTCCTTTTGGGTTTTTCCCCGGTTTTTCCCTTTGGGGATGTTCCGCCTCGTCCTCGTCGGACCGAGTCGTTTTTCCCCAAACCTCCTGGGTTTTTGCTTCCAGGACCATCTTGGGCGATGTTGTATCTGGTCAGCCAATTTTTGGTTGGAGTCCTGGGTAATTCTCGTTTTTCCCCGACGTTACCCACCCCTTCTGAACTTGGTTACCGGTGAAACTTTCACTCTTGTCCTTTCCTGACTTGTGATTTCCCTCCTACTGTCGTTGGGTAAATCTGACCTATCCCGTACTGTCCCATAGGCCCTCCTATGTTGTACTGGCGATCTCTGGTCTTCGTCTGGACTGGTAACCGTTGTCCTAATGGCTGCCATCACCATAAAGTGTGAAGCTTTGCTCCCGGATCTCTCCTCATATTTCCTAATGAGATGTCTAGGGAGATTTTTTTTTTTTTTCCCCGATCCGTATTTTGTAGATGTTCTTGGACACCACCTTTTCCACAGGATAAGGTCCTTTCCATCCTACTTGGAGTATATTGGTCTCTGCTGGACTCCACACTTCCACTTTGTCTTCCACTTTAAGAGCTAGTTTCCTCTTAATTCGCTTGTTGGGTGGTGCTCTCTGGCACTCCGAACAAGACTTCACCCACCGGCGTACATCTCCGGTCATTCCTGGCCAGCAATAATGGCCGGATATTTGCTGCAAGGTCTCTCTGACACCCATATGTCGATTCTCGCCTATGATGTGTCCACTCTGAAGAATGTGAGGACGGTGGGTCTCTGGAACCACCCACTGCTCATGCAGGTTATCTCCCCTCCCAGCTCTCCGATAGAGTAGTTGATTCTTCAGAAAGTACTGTCCCCGTTCTGGTGGCTCAGCACTTCTTTGCAGCTTCCTGTAGCAAGGATGCAACGTAGTATCCTTCCTCTGGGCAGTATGCAATTCTCCTATCTCCGAGTTGTCGCATAGTGTCTCTGCCTCTTTTTCCCCCCCTTGAGATACACTGACTACTGTTCCCTTGTGGGCTTGCTGTTTGGGCATCCCCAAAAAGACATATTTCGTGCCAATGATCATAGGAAATAAGGAGTCAGATAATACAGCAGCTGGAATAATGCCCGTGACGTACCTGGATTTAATCTCCACCTTGGCGATTGGCAGCGTCATGGTAACAGCACTCCTCATTGCCGGCTGTATTTCTATGGTCCCCCCTGTAAGTTGGTCTGGGCTTACCCAAACTGGCGTCCACCACCGCTTCCCCATCCAAACCTGTATCATAGAGACAAGCAACCTGCTGGCCATTGACTTCAATAAGTTCAACCACAGGTGGTCTCTCTTGGTCCTGAGTGTCTTTCATCTCCTTGACCGTTTCCTTGCCTTCCTCTTTTGATTCCTCGAGGTTGGTTATGCAATTGGCGTGTTTGGCCTTGCATCTGCAGTCCACAATATTATGTGTTGTCGACTGGCAGTGTGTGCACTCTGTTCCCTTCCTAGGTTTCCGTGTGTCCTTTTTGTTCCTTTCTCCTTCGCCGACCTCAGCCTTGTCTGTGATCACCGATGTAGGAATCACTTGCATGCTGCGAAGTAAGAACTTTTAGGTTTCGATCTGCAGTCCTTCGTGTTGTGGGAGGCCGCCCTACAAAATGAACACCCCCTTTCAGACCACTGTCGTTTCGCTTGAGAATTCGAGGTGTTCTGGTTTCCTACCTTCACCTTCTCTGAACTCTCCTCTGTGTGCTTTTTATAAGGTTTCCCCCTTTTTTTCCTTCCCAGTTTTTAGGTTTCTTTTTCTCTGTTTTCTCCTGACTTTTGGATTGTGTACTTAGTTCCTCCGTTTCACCATGTACTTCCACGAATCGTTCAGCCAGCTTATTCACCACATCAATCCGTTCCGCCCCTTGTTCTCCTAAGAAGGTTCTGAGAGGTTTCGACATTTGCTTTCGCATTTGGTCTACCACCATCATCTCTTCGAGACTCTCATAATCCCTCTGGAATTCTGCCAAGTCCATCCATTTCTGTAGATAGGATTTCAGCCTCAGACTGTAGGCGGCGAATAGTTTCCCCGGGTCTCGTCTAGACGATCTAAACTTTTTTCCCATATGTTTGTGCGGGGACTTCATAATGTTTCATCAAAGCTGCTTTCAATTCCTCGTACTGATTTTCCTGTCCTGGTGGTAGGGTGTGTAGACCCCGTAGCCCGAACCACGTAAAGACTGGGATACTTTAAGAGCCCATCTGGTTCTATCTAGTCCCATAGCGATTGCCATAGCCTCGAACCGATCCAAAAAATGGAATATCTTTTCTTTTCTTTCATCGTAGACCGCTAAGGGAAACTTCATGGCCTGGTAACCCTGTCCACTCATGTAGGTTGCTCCAGGTGAAGATGAACTTCCTTCTGCTGCATCTATTTCACCCCTTTGTTTTTGTCTTGAGTTCTAACTCTTTCAAGCGGTATTCATGTTCCATTTCCAGTTTTTTGGTCTCCTGGTCCATTTTCTTTGGGCCCCTTGTTCCATTTTAGTCGCTTGGTCTCCTGGTCCATTTTTTTGGGCCCCTTGTTCCATTTCCAGTCTCTTGGTCTCCTGTTCTAGTTTCTTGGCCTCTTGTTCCATTTCTAGTCGCTTGGGCTCCACCTCTATTCTTCTCACTTCCAACTCAGTCTTTCGATCTTCTCGTTCCGCCTGACGAATCTCTCGCTCTCTTTCTTGGATGTAATCAGTTAAGTCTGAACCAGCCAACCCAATTTCCTCCCCCTTGGCTCTCAGTTCTGCTGTAGTTACTTTAGGAGTTGCCATAGTTACAGCAGATAAATCAGCAAGTTGAGTAAAGATCCCTCAAGGCAGAAAAAAAGTACTCACTATACAATTATATTCCACCTAGAACCTATACCATTTATCTATGTCTATCTAATATTATAAATCTACCCCACCACACAGTACATCACAACCACTCTCTCATCCACAAGAGGAGATATAGGATAAAGACTTATGTAGACGTGTGACCGTGTGACTAGGTATGTAATGTCTTACCACCTATCCACATTCACTCTGTCTGGAACTTTCTCACTGCAAAGTCACCAGCATTAATGAAATGTTTCTACCATAAAATGTAATGGCACCATATATCCAATGGACGTCCTTCCATTAAAAGTCATCAATATATACTTATATTTCCCTTTCCCAAACAGTATGTCCCAACATGTAGGTACTCCGCTATGCCTGTGCCAATATGCAAGTACCTCTCTCTATGCATATGCCTCTTTATGCTTTTAGGTCATATGAGTATTATGTATGTACGTATCCCGCTGCTCCCACCATTTATGTCACTTGTTTAAATTCCAGAGAGAAGGTTGGACTCAACAAGCACATCTATAAAACTTTATTATCTGTTGGGGTTATTGCCTGACTTTTGGGCCCACACTCCCCTCTTCTGTCTTCCCTTCCATATATCTACTTCTGTCACTCTCTCTATTATTCTCTCAACACATACTCCGACAACATTTCCTTTCAACATATAATAAAAGATTTATTAATAAAGAAAACTATGTCCGGTGTGTGTATGGATATTGTCTGTGTAGTTTCTATTGTATTCTATGGTTGTGGACAGAATGAACTCAGAATGTCTATCAGCTGTATCTTCTCGCCAGTCATTCTTCACGATTACAGGACATCACATCAAACAGGACAGAGCTCACCCGGGATGATCCGTAGGCTTGAATCTGATGGTAAATCCGTTAGTGAAATGAAAACAAACTGTTCATCACTGATTCACCGTATTGCTATAAAAGTCCCGTAAGTTTATGACTGTGCCCAAATCGGTTTCATGATATTAAGTATCCATCATCAAAAAAGAAAACACCACATTGTCAATGTTCTTCCTATTGTCTATTATGATTATCACTATTGTCTTTGTCTATTCCTTCTACCCTATGTATGCAAGTCGTATGTAGGTTGAAGTCTCTGCTTCCCCACCTTAACATCTTTTTCTGTTTAGGAGCCCCGTGGTATATGCGTGTTAGCATACAGTCTTCTGTATTTTTCTTGATGTTAGTATTTGTTCATCTGAACGAACTATTTAGGTTCTTTCTGGATCTAAGTATGTACTTTTTTGGTTCACGTAGAGTAGGGTTTTTTTTTCTTCTCTAATGTCCCTAGAAACTGGGAACCTGTGGATGAATATAACAAGTCGAGTGGTAAGCGTCCGCCCCTTACTCCTAACTTATGCAAGTGTCCTTCTCCAGCCATAATGACAAGGCTTTCGAAGTCACCATCCGCATAAGACATAAGAATTCACCTCAGTCTAAAACACCCACTAATAATATGTAATGATAAAGGTAATACACGCTCATCTATATTCCTATTCTAAAAAAGATATTTAATATACCTTATACACATCGATGTTCCTATATAGAATTAATGTAGATCCACGAATCGAAATTAATCCTCAGCCAAGCACTTTATCCCATTATAAAGGAGGATATTTCTTTTCATTACAGGACACATAATTCTATCTTTCCGTCCAGTTGGGGAACACACACTAAACTGACACAAAGACGTGGCCACTCTCTTTAGATCATCTTTGTCCCATCGTCCTTGACATTGCTGGACAAAGCAAATTCAGACTTCATTATCCCTGGTCAGTGGAAAATTCCAGATCTGGGCTTTTCCGTATATCCCTACCTCCAGAACGCAATAGACTGATCCATGATACTGTCTGTCTTTGTAGCAAACAAATTTTTTCCACTCTCCCGGTCACCTGTATTGTAGTCGACTCTCCCGCCTTGACCTATATACATATGCGCTGGTCAATCCGTTGTTTTTTATCCTTCTGTTTCATTAACCCTTCTACTCCCTGGGTATTCGCTGCATACAGTCGTCGATCTGGGATTCACTAACATGCAGCATTTCATGAAACATAGAAAAAACCAAAAATAATGCATACAGAAAAAATACTTTTTTAAAAAAAAATATGTTTTATGGGGAAAGATGGAGAGGGTGGAAAATTTTCCCAATATCTTGGGATTCCCAAAATGGGACAAAAGGAAAGAAATTTAAGACGAAAATTATTGTTTTCAAAGAGAAAAAACTGAATAAATTAGGGAGGGGGACGACAGGAATAAAAAAAATTTATATTGTAACAGCATGCATCCCCCCATGAAACATACGCACGTGAAAAATGGGACACTTAAAAAACAAGTGGACAGCAATAAATCCCTTTGAATATAAATGTTAAGACGGATTTAAAAATATTTTGGATAAAGAAAAGAAAAAATGCATAATATTTCAAGAGCTGAATTTTAAAGAAGGGGGTTTTTTGTTAAAGACGTTTAAAACAAAGAAACTTGAAATATTTTAGTGACTTGAAACTTTATGAAGTTTTAAGAGAACAATCATGAAGGGCTTTTGGGGGGAAAGAGAGGAAGAGGAAGTCCCAAAAGAGAAGAGGGTGCAGGATGTGGCGGATGATCTTTAGATGGGTGTATCAGATGCGGGACATCTTGTTATGATAGAGAGGTTTTCCGGACGGTTTTTAGGGGAGCGGGGTTCTGAAAAGAACAAGCTAGGAATGAATGAATCGTGTATCCAATGCGCGAGAAGGCGTGAAAAGGGGGCCATTTACTTTCTGATGCCTTCATACACAAATTTACTGTAGCGCGTGAAATGGGGTTTTACAAAAGGATCCCAACGGCGGGGGAAGGGAATCATCTAAATTTTTCACATAAGAATGGCAAACATGAGGCCCGGGGTGGGGGGCCCAGTTGGTTTTACGAAAATTCAAGTGCGGTCGGGGACAAGCCCAAAATTTAATATATCGAAGCCGCCTTTTATCATTAGTCAACAAAATTTTCTGTCATATTACACAACGGTTTTAAAATGGCTTTGATTGCACAAAGCACTTTTTTTTTTTTAATGTTACGCATCTAAGCAGAACAAACTATATCGACTGGAAAACCCAGATCCGCTTGGCCCGAATCATTAAATTATATTTTCTTCTTTTTTTAGATATTTATCTCAATATATAATTTTTTTTAGTCATGCTTCAATGAGACTTCTGAATGTATAAATCCGAGAACCCACTTTCGCAGTGTAATTTAAAGAGATTTATGTTGCTTTTTTCTTCCAAACTTAGAACCGTCATTTTTGCAAAAATTTTAAATTTTCCCGTTTTTTACTGACATTTTTTAATTAGCCCTTTTTAATTTTTCCGGGAGGGAAACTAGCCCCGGGGAAAGGGAAAACATGTGGTATTTCTTTTTATATATATATAATATATATTTAAAATTATAAAATATATATTATATATTATATAAGATAAAATTATATAATATATATTATTTTAAAATATATTTAATATAATATAATAACCCCCGGGTCTCTCTGGCCGGGGGGGTACAACACTTTCTCCGTAACCCCTTTTATAAAGAGTTTTGTAGGGGCGAGACCCAGTAGTATATAGGGTCTTAGGAGTCGTTTTGAGCAATGAGAAATGAGATAATCTCATGTCTCATTCTCGTCTCATGTCTCATGTCTCATGGCTCGTGGTGGGGGGGTTGGGGCCTGCCTCATGCCTTCCAGCTCTTTTTTTAAAGTGTCAGCTGTCTTTTTTTAATCAGAGCATCGGGGTTAACAAGATCAATTAAACTATGGCCCCAGGTTTGCTAATTGATTCAGAATATGTCAGCCGGTGTAATGCATTAATTACTTCCCGTTTTGTATAGACGCTTGTATAATCGATTGGTGTGCTCAGGCTGATACGGGTTGATGTTTTTGTATTTTTGGGTAAGATCGGCGAACATCTGTGAGCAAAAAGTCGATATTGTCCGTCCCAGAAATAATGGGGTTTTGTAAATTACACCTGTCGGCGTTAGGTGGCGTTTTTAATCAGCTCATCGGTATATGTAAACAATGATAAATAAATTTGAGACACGGGGCTAGTTGGTACCACAGTCGCATTGCAGATGGTGCGAAAACCCAATTCGGTAGAGTGTGTCGGGGTATCGCCAGTGTGTAAGTGGGGTGTCTAATGGGTTAATTTGGTACCATAGACCCCCTCATTTGGCGGCGTCGAGTTCGAATCTCAATGCTTTTTCGTTGGTAAGGTTACTACTTAGCCACGTATGGGTGTACCTAGTTGTCACGGGGGGTGTGTAGTTGGTCATAGTGGGATATCACCAATGTGTAACTGGGGTTTTCTAGTGGGCCCCCTACCATGCGGCGGGGTCGATCCTACTGTGTGGGGGGGTAGTGTGACAGTGGTCGAGTGTGTAACGGAGCTAAATGGTATCACAATCAATCAATCATGTGCCATGCCGGAAAGCGGGGGCGGGCATGTCTCGCCATTTCACTCGATCACCAGTGTCGTGGATTCAGCTCAGTGTTCCTGTCTCGTCCATGCCATGGGCCAAGCCATCCAGGTATTTTCCTCTCGGTCTTCTTCTTGGTCTGTTCCTTTCGATCTGCCAGTTGTCACTAAGTTCTCCAATCCATTTCTTCTCATAACATGTCAACAAAAATTTTTTTTTTGACTGTCTACGTCTAATTTCTCTAATCAGTTTACGTTGGTCATTTGTCTCCTGTAGTACTGGTCATTGGTTTTTCTGTCTGTCCATGATATTCTTTGCATTCTCCTCAGAAACCACATTTCTGCAGCCATCAGCTGCTTTTCAGCTTGACGGTTCTTGCCCAAAGTTTCACATCCATACACAAGAACAGGCTCTATGTATCCCCTCAACACTCTTTTTCTCGTTTCAATTGACATCTTTTTATTGGTCATAATGTTTTTCATCTTGCTAAAGGCTACTTTCGCCATGGCGATTCTTGTTATAATCTCCTCAAGGCATCTCCCATCAGTTGTTATGAATGTTCCGAGATACTTGTATCTATCTACTCACTTGTTTCAGAATATTCCCATTTACATGTATATTACATCGTGGTATTTCGTTCTTCATAGTGACAATCATAACCCGTGTCGTTTTATAATTTAATTCTAACCCTAGTTGTTCACCGGGTGCAACAACCGCCTCTACTAAATATTGCAGATCCTGCGCAGTGTCTGTTGATTACATAAATTATATGAAGGCAGTTCACAAGTTAAATTAGAGGAAGACATTTTATTACAGAAATTAAATGAAGACATTTTACTAGAAATATTTAATAAAACGACGAAAAAACGGAGATCTACCGGCGTGAGAAAAGCTTATAAGTATGTTAATGTCAGTTCCTGTGAACATATTTAGCAGAAGCATTCTGCATAGTATATGCATATTTAGCTTTAAGGTGAAATCAATACTGCTGTACCGATCGGAAACAAGAAAAACGAATAAAACAACTACTAATAAACAACAAACATTCATTAACGGGTGCCCACGTAGTTCATCCTTCGCGTTCATGTCTCATGCAACAATTAGTATAATGTCTGAAGTCAAATTTGCGGCTTCAAAATAGTGTTCATAGCATATTTATATATGAAGATATATATTCAAGGTGATTTTAAAGGACAAATTTCCTCATGTCACACGCTGCAAAAGACATATTTCGCTCAAACTTAAACATTAAGAGTGGAAAAGAGTATGTTGTAGATACTGTTTTTTCCTTTGTTTCTAGTGGGACTTGGTAATTTGTTGTTCTATCTGGGCATGGTATGTATATTTTCACCACATCTTCACTGATGTTTTTCATCTTGTCTGCTCATTGCCCACGCTTCACAGTCATACAAAAGTACAGATTCTATGAAAGACAGAGACAATTTGCAGCTATTATTAAACAAAATGACAAATCGGAGGTCAGCTAATATGTACGTATTTGTAAATAAGGATACACAGCGATGTCTATTATATAACGATAACAGAGGTATTTAGTTGTAGAAAACTACCGTGCCTCCCAGGCAAACGGCGGTAGGCTAGTGACTATGTTTAGATTAGCTGTGATGGCACCAGCTGGAGATATTAATCAGCTACCTGGTACCCAGTGAAGATGACACGATAAACGAGGCGGTATAGGCCGCGTGGCCCTGAACAAAACCAACAATGAAACAAAAATGGTAATGAAACGTTGCGTCGCCGCGAAGCATTATTTTAGAAACCAAAGATTACAATCGATTTGAGAGGGTAATAATAGACAGTCTAAGCCTACCAGAAAGAGGTGTCTAATACACTGGGTACCAACGACAGACAGCTGGTCAAGAAGAAGCAATACACAGTATATAAAGTTAGGACTAAATAAACCGTAGTTTAAAGAATTCAAGTACATTATTACAAGTTAAATTACATAATAAAATAAATACAGTGATATGTATAAAATTATAAAAAACAAAAAAGAAGAAAACACCAGTGTTACATTAGCAAATAAGTGAAAAACACAACGGTATGAATACGTTGGTGTATTAGATACATACAAATGGTACACACAACATGCCATTATGTCAGCGTGACCGCTATCTGTTATATATTGCGACCAAAATACACCGATCGCCTCTCACGTCAGCGTAACAGACTAACACTTAAACCAAGCGCCCGATATCTGTTCTATATTGTTGTCAATAATTATGTGCATGCCGCCATCTTTCGACGTGAGTTTGATTGATGAAGCCTGTCAGGAAACAACCATAGATACATAGTAAAAGTGTCGTGAGAATACAAATCCAAGCGTATTGACTCTCGGTGTTTCGTTATTCACGTAACGTTTCCTGTTTCCTGCTCCAGTCTATTGTTGTAAAATCTTACCAAAGCGGACACTGTGGACCAAATCTACACGAATGAAGTAGGATAGATGCGGTTGTCATATGTGTCTTATAGGGCTTGGTCATTGGTTTTTTAAAACTTATCGATGGAAGAGAAGGACCCTTACACTACAAACAGAATAAACATTTACATTAATAATACCCATAACAAACACATGACCATCTACACTGGCTGTGACAAAAGCGACAGTCTGCTTAGAGAAAACAGCGAATTTCAACGAAAACATAGTCTGTGTGTTATCTCCTTGGAAACGTAAATCTGGTTATATTTAAATCACCCTATGCATTCATGTCCCCCATGAAAACTAATGTAATGTCTGAAGAAGTCAAATTTTGAGGCTTCAAAATATGTTTTCGTAGTATATGTATATATGAATATATATATACATGTGTTTTCTAACAACAAATGTCCGCATGTCGCGCTTTACATCCATACACAAGTATAGGTTCTATGAACGACACAACACCTACAAGTTACTAAGATTGGCACTGGGTTACCAACAACTATTTGCGTCTAGAGTCAATACAACAGGACAAGACAATGCTTTTTTCGGCCTCTGATTGAGAACAACAGATATAAACGTAATTATGCATTACCTCTTTACCACAGTACCGAGAAAGTTAAAAATATCATTTTAAATACGCTGACGACCATAGTAACACAACCACTTAATTCTGCTTGCTCACTTTGTGTATTACCCACACCTACTATAGATTGCAGAAAATACTCATTGTCTACAACCAAGCTGAAAAATATCGGTAAAAATTATAAATGCCTCGTCCGATTTCATAAAAAGAAGGAAATAATGTTAGCCAAATGTGAAAATATCGGTCAAACTTATAAATGTCTCATCAAAACTTATAAAAAATAGGAAAATGTGTTAACCTAATGAGAAAAATATTGACCCTGTAAAGAAATATTTACAACAAAATTATAAAAATTAGGAACATTTGTTAACCTAATGAGAAAAAATATCGACCAAAGAGAGCAATATTTCATCTAATCTTATAAAAAGTAGGAACATTTGTCAGCCGAAATGGGGAAAAGGTCGGTCAAATACATAAATATCTCAACAAATTATAAAACGTAGGAAAAAATAGTGGTCAAAGACAGAAATATCTCATCCGAACTTATAACAAGTAAGAAAATATACTAGTAAAATCAAGAAACATGTCGACCGAAGTAATACAATAGGCAGAACGAGGGACAAACTTATAAATATTTCATTCAAACTTATAAAGACTATGATAAAATGTTATACAAATCAAATAACAATCTGACCAAACTTAATTAGCTCATCCAACCTTATAAATAGTAGGACAATTTGTTAGCCAAATAGGCAAAATATTGGTCAGATACACAAATATCTCAATCAATTTTATAAAAAGTAGGAGAAAAGGCTAGTCAAACTAATAAAAACGGTGGCCAAATACATAAATATCTCAACGAAAATTATAAAAAGTAGGAAAATTGTAAGTCAAATGTAAAAAATATGGGACAAATAGGAAATCATATTAACCAAATGGGAAAAATATCGCTCAAACTTATAAATAGCGCGTCCAAACTTATAAAAAGTAGGAAAATGTGTTAGCCGAATGGTGAAAATATTGCTCAAATTAAGAAACATGTCGACCGAAGTAGGAAAATACGTGATTCAATGTATAAAAACGTTGGGTAAATACAGAAATATGTCGACCAAACTGATAAAAATCTCCGCCAAACTTATGAAATGTAGGAACATTTGTTAACCAAAAAGGGAAAATGTCGGCCAAATACAGAAATAGCTCCACCAAACTTATGAAAAGTAGGAACATTTGTTAACCAAATGGAAAAAATAAAAAAAATATTGGCCATGTAAAGAAATAGCGCATCAAAATGACAAAAGTAGGAAACTTTATTAGCCAAAGGTGAAAACTATTGACCAAGTAAATAAATTGCTCGTCCAACCCCTAAAAGGTAGGAAAATTTCTTACCCAAATGTGAAAAAGATCCGCCAAACTTATAAATGTCTCATCCAAGCTTATAAAAAGTAGGAAAACAATATTAGCCAAATCAACTAAAATGCTGACCAAACTTATAAATATATCATCCAAACTGCACAAAGTAATAAAAATATTGGGTAAATATAGAAATATGTCGACCAAACTTTTAAAAATCTCCGATAAATTTATGAAAAATAGGAAACTTTGTTAACTAAATGTGAAAAAATATCGACCAAACTTATAAAAAGCTCTGCCAAACTTATGAAAAGTAGGAAACTTTGTTAACCCACACGAAGAAAATTATTAACCAAAGATAGAAAAATATCGACCTAAATAGGAAAATTTGTTAGCCAAATGGGAAAAATATTGGACAAGTAAACACATATTTTAACCAAACTTATAAATATGTCATCCAAATTTACAACAACAACAAAAAAATAGGAAAATTTGTCGACCAAGTAAGAAAATATATTACCAAAACTGGAAAAGATACTAATCAAAGTGAGAAAAATACCAACCAAACTAAGAAATATGTATGGTAAAGTAAGAAAAAAGTTGGTCAAAGTAATAAATACGCTAGCCAAATGAAGAAATATTAATCAAAAGGAGAAAAAATTATAGCAAACTAAGAAATTTGCTTTCACAACTTGTCGAATTGCCCTACCAACTACCCCATTTGCTTTCACAACTTATCAAATTGACCAATTAACCGCACAAATTTCCCACTGACTCTTACAATTTTACCACTTGCCATTACAACGTGTTGACTCCCTCTCACAATTTACCTAAAGGGGTTTACTATAGGTATTATATATCCACAATCAAGCGCTCTCACACTCACAAGAATAACGAAATACTGGGATTTAAGCCTGTTTTTAATCAATTTCTTTGTTTGCAGTCAAAGCATAGAAATTCCGCCAACCACCTTGTTGTTGAAGTATCCAAGGACTTAGTTTATCAGCCATATATTCGCCTACAGATTTAGCGAAGTCCTCTTCCAGGTCTTGGACATTCACATCGGCGTTGTAAGAATTATCAACCAGGTGCTTACCCAGACGCATGCCAAAGGTAAACAGCATAAGTATTCTCCCATAGTTGATGACGTTATCACCAAAGAATTCATCACTGACTAAAACAAAGACTTGGAAAACATGTTCGGGTTTGATACTGTCTTCTAGTCTCGTGAACAATACAGATTGTTGTTTGGCTATTTGACCGACTAAAGCAGACAACGTCGAGTTATTTCCTTTTTTGGAATTGTAGGAACTAATAATAGTCAGCGCCATATTCACCATCTCGCTATGAACTTGTTTCAAGTCAATCGTTGCTTGTGTCATTATTATACTGATAGCTAATGTTCATCAAAAGATGTCTAGCAGTCAAACTGCTGATCCACTATTGTGAAACGGCGCAAAGTGGTCAAAATGGATAATAACATAATACTTGTATAAAGAGATGGACTCGTCTCTTCTGGTTGGTCAAATTACCCAACCTACTGGAGATAAAACGGTTGTCACCGAAACCACTAGACGCGTGTTTTAGACAAGTTGAATGTGATTATCGATCAGTATGGTCACTGGTAATTAAAATTTAAAAAGTAAAGTTCGACAAGAACATTCAACTTGTCTAAAACACGCGTCTAGTGGTTTCGGTGACAACCGTTTTATCTCCAGTAGGTTGGGTAATTTGACCAACCAGAAGAGACGAGTCCATCTCTTTATACAAGTATTATGTTATTATCCATTTTGACCACTTTGCGCCGTTTCACAATAGTGGATCAGCAGTTTGACTGCTAGAATCTTTTGATGAACATTAGCTATCAGTATAATAATGACACAAGCAACGATTGACTTGAAACAAGTTCATAGCGAGATGGTGAATATGGCGCTGACTATTATTAGTTCCTACAATTCCAAAAAAGGAAATAACTCGACGTTGTCTGCTTTAGTCGGTCAAATAGCCAAACAACAATCTGTATTGTTCACGAGACTAGAAGACAGTATCAAACCCGAACATGTTTTCCAAGTCTTTGTTTTAGTCAGTGATGAATTCTTTGGTGATAACGTCATCAACTATGGGAGAATACTTATGCTGTTTACCTTTGGCATGCGTCTGGGTAAGCACCTGGTTGATAATTCTTACAACGCCGATGTGAATGTCCAAGACCTGGAAGAGGACTTCGCTAAATCTGTAGGCGAATATATGGCTGATAAACTAAGTCCTTGGATACTTCAACAACAAGGTGGTTGGCGGAATTTCTATGCTTTGACTGCAAACAAAGAAATTGATTAAAAACAGGCTTAAATCCCAGTATTTCGTTATTCTTGTGAGTGTGAGAGCTGCTTGATTGTGGATATATAATACCTATAGTAAACCCCTTTAGGTAAATTGTGAGAGGGAGTCAACACGTTGTAATGGCAAGTGGTAAAATTGTAAGAGTCAGTGGGAAATTTGTGCGGTTAATTGGTCAATTTGATAAGTTGTGAAAGCAAATGGGGTAGTTGGTAGGGCAATTCGACAAGTTGTGAAAGCAAATTTCTTAGTTTGCTATAATTTTTTCTCCTTTTGATTAATATTTCTTCATTTGGCTAGCGTATTTATTACTTTGACCAACTTTTTTCTTACTTTACCATACATATTTCTTAGTTTGGTTGGTATTTTTCTCACTTTGATTAGTATCTTTTCCAGTTTTGGTAATATATTTTCTTACTTGGTCGACAAATTTTCCTATTTTTTTGTTGTTGTTGTAAATTTGGATGACATATTTATAAGTTTGGTTAAAATATGTGTTTACTTGTCCAATATTTTTCCCATTTGGCTAACAAATTTTCCTATTTAGGTCGATATTTTTCTATCTTTGGTTAATAATTTTCTTCGTGTGGGTTAACAAAGTTTCCTACTTTTCATAAGTTTGGCAGAGCTTTTTATAAGTTTGGTCGATATTTTTTCACATTTAGTTAACAAAGTTTCCTATTTTTCATAAATTTATCGGAGATTTTTAAAAGTTTGGTCGACATATTTCTATATTTACCCAATATTTTTATTACTTTGTGCAGTTTGGATGATATATTTATAAGTTTGGTCAGCATTTTAGTTGATTTGGCTAATATTGTTTTCCTACTTTTTATAAGCTTGGATGAGACATTTATAAGTTTGGCGGATCTTTTTCACATTTGGGTAAGAAATTTTCCTACCTTTTAGGGGTTGGACGAGCAATTTATTTACTTGGTCAATAGTTTTCACCTTTGGCTAATAAAGTTTCCTACTTTTTGTCATTTTGGATGCGCTATTTCTTTACATGGCCAATATTTTTTTTATTTTTTCCATTTGGTTAACAATGTTCCTACTTTTCATAAGTTTGGTGGAGCTATTTCTGTATTTGGCCGACATTTTCCCTTTTTGGTTAACAAATGTTCCTACATTTCATAAGTTTGGCGGAGATTTTTATCAGTTTGGTCGACATATTTCTGTATTTACCCAACGTTTTTATACATTGAATCACGTATTTTCCTACTTCGGTCGACATGTTTCTTAATTTGAGCAATATTTTCACCATTCGGCTAACACATTTTCCTACTTTTTATAAGTTTGGACGCGCTATTTATAAGTTTGAGCGATATTTTTCCCATTTGGTTAATATGATTTCCTATTTGTCCATATTTTTTACATTTGACTTACAATTTTCCTACTTTTTATAATTTTCGTTGAGATATTTATGTATTTGGCCACCGTTTTTATTAGTTTGACTAGCCTTTTCTCCTACTTTTTATAAAATTGATTGAGATATTTGTGTATCTGACCAATATTTTGCCTATTTGGCTAACAAATTGTCCTACTATTTATAAGGTTGGATGAGCTAATTAAGTTTGGTCAGATTGTTATTTGATTTGTATAACATTTTATCATAGTCTTTATAAGTTTGAATGAAATATTTATAAGTTTGTCCCTCGTTCTGCCTATTGTATTACTTCGGTCGACATGTTTCTTGATTTTACTAGTATATTTTCTTACTTGTTATAAGTTCGGATGAGATATTTCTGTCTTTGACCACTATTTTTTCCTACGTTTTATAATTTGTTGAGATATTTATGTATTTGACCGACCTTTTCCCCATTTCGGCTGACAAATGTTCCTACTTTTTATAAGATTAGATGAAATATTGCTCTCTTTGGTCGATATTTTTTCTCATTAGGTTAACAAATGTTCCTAATTTTTATAATTTTGTTGTAAATATTTCTTTACAGGGTCAATATTTTTCTCATTAGGTTAACACATTTTCCTATTTTTTATAAGTTTTGATGAGACATTTATAAGTTTGACCGATATTTTCACATTTGGCTAACCTTATTTCCTTCTTTTTATGAAATCGGACGAGGCATTTATAATTTTTACCGATATTTTTCAGCTTGGTTGTAGACAATGAGTATTTTCTGCAATCTATAGTAGGTGTGGGTAATACACAAAGTGAGCAAGCAGAATTAAGTGGTTGTTTTACTATGGTCGTCAGCGTATTTAAAATGATATTTTTAACTTTCTCGGTACTGTGGTAAAGAGGTAAATGCATAATTACGTTTATATCTGTTGTTCTCAATCAGAGGCCGAAAAAAGCATTGTCTTGTCCTGTTGTATTGACTCTAGACGCAAATATTGTTGGTAACCCAGTGCCAATCTTAGTAACTTGTAGGTGTTGTGTCGTTCATAGAACCTATACTTGTGTATGGATGTAAAGCGCGACATGCGGACATTTGTTGTTAGAAAACACATGTATATATATATTCATATATACATATACTACGAAAACATATTTTGAAGCCTCAAATTTGACTTCTTCAGACATTACATTAGTTTTCATGGGGGACATGAATGCATAGGGTGATTTAAATATAACCAGATTTACGTTTCCAAGGAGATAACACACAGACTATGTTTTCGTTGAAAATTCGCTGTTTTCTCTAAGCAGACTGTCGCTTTTGTCACAGCCAGTGTAGATGGTCATGTGTTTGTTATGGGTATTATTAATGTAAATGTTTATTCTGTTTGTAGTGTAAGGGTCCTTCTCTTCCATCGATAAGTTTTAAAAAACCAATGACCAAGCCCTATAAGACACATATGACAACCGCATCTATCCTACTTCATTCGTGTAGATTTGGTCCACAGTGTCCGCTTTGGTAAGATTTTACAACAATAGACTGGAGCAGGAAACAGGAAACGTTACGTGAATAACGAAACACCGAGAGTCAATACGCTTGGATTTGTATTCTCACGACACTTTTACTATGTATCTATGGTTGTTTCCTGACAGGCTTCATCAATCAAACTCACGTCGAAAGATGGCGGCATGCACATAATTATTGACAACAATATAGAACAGATATCGGGCGCTTGGTTTAAGTGTTAGTCTGTTACGCTGACGTGAGAGGCGATCGGTGTATTTTGGTCGCAATATATAACAGATAGCGGTCACGCTGACATAATGGCATGTTGTGTGTACCATTTGTATGTATCTAATACACCAACGTATTCATACCGTTGTGTTTTTCACTTATTTGCTAATGTAACACTGGTGTTTTCTTCTTTTTTGTTTTTTATAATTTTATACATATCACTGTATTTATTTTATTATGTAATTTAACTTGTAATAATGTACTTGAATTCTTTAAACTACGGTTTATTTAGTCCTAACTTTATATACTGTGTATTGCTTCTTCTTGACCAGCTGTCTGTCGTTGGTACCCAGTGTATTAGACACCTCTTTCTGGTAGGCTTAGACTGTCTATTATTACCCTCTCAAATCGATTGTAATCTTTGGTTTCTAAAATAATGCTTCGCGGCGACGCAACGTTTCATTACCATTTTTGTTTCATTGTTGGTTTTGTTCAGGGCCACGCGGCCTATACCGCCTCGTTTATCGTGTCATCTTCACTGGGTACCAGGTAGCTGATTAATATCTCCAGCTGGTGCCATCACAGCTAATCTAAACATAGTCACTAGCCTACCGCCGTTTGCCTGGGAGGCACGGTAGTTTTCTACAACTAAATACCTCTGTTATCGTTATATAATAGACATCGCTGTGTATCCTTATTTACAAATACGTACATATTAGCTGACCTCCGATTTGTCATTTTGTTTAATAATAGCTGCAAATTGTCTCTGTCTTTCATAGAATCTGTACTTTTGTATGACTGTGAAGCGTGGGCAATGAGCAGACAAGATGAAAAAACATCAGTGAAGATGTGGTGAAAATATACATACCATGCCCAGATAGAACAACAAATTACCAAGTCCCACTAGAAACAAAGGAAAAAACAGTATCTACAACATACTCTTTTCCACTCTTAATGTTTAAGTTTGAGCGAAATATGTCTTTTGCAGCGTGTGACATGAGGAAATTTGTCCTTTAAAATCACCTTGAATATATATCTTCATATATAAATATGCTATGAACACCTATTTTGAAGCCGCAAATTTGACTTCAGACATTATACTAATTGTTGCATGAGACATGAACGCGAAGGATGAACTACGTGGGCACCCGTTAATGAATGTTTGTTGTTTATTAGTAGTTGTTTTATTCGTTTTTCTTGTTTCCGATCGGTACAGCAGTATTGATTTCACCTTAAAGCTAAATATGCATATACTATGCAGAATGCTTCTGCTAAATATGTTCACAGGAACTGACATTAACATACTTATAAGCTTTTCTCACGCCGGTAGATCTCCGTTTTTTTCGTCGTTTTATTAAATATTTCTAGTAAAATGTCTTCATTTAATTTCTGTAATAAAATGTCTTCCTCTAATTTAACTTGTGAACTGCCTTCATATAATTTATGTAATCAACAGACACTGCGCAGGATCTGCAATATTTAGTAGAGGCGGTTGTTGCACCCGGTGAACAACTAGGGTTAGAATTAAATTATAAAACGACACGGGTTATGATTGTCACTATGAAGAACGAAATACCACGATGTAATATACATGTAAATGGGAATATTCTGAAACAAGTGAGTAGATAGATACAAGTATCTCGGAACATTCATAACAACTGATGGGAGATGCCTTGAGGAGATTATAACAAGAATCGCCATGGCGAAAGTAGCCTTTAGCAAGATGAAAAACATTATGACCAATAAAAAGATGTCAATTGAAACGAGAAAAAGAGTGTTGAGGGGATACATAGAGCCTGTTCTTGTGTATGGATGTGAAACTTGGACAATGAACAGTCAAGCTGAAAAGCAGCTGATGGCTGCAGAAATGTGGTTTCTGAGGAGAATGCAAAGAATATCATGGACAGACAGAAAAACCAATGACCAAGTACTACAGGAGACAAATGAACAACGTAAACTGATTAGAGAAATTAGACGTAGACAGTCAAAAAAAAAAATTTTTTTTGACATGTTATGAGAAGAAATGGATTGGAGAACTTAGTGACAACTGGCAAGATCGAAGGGAACAGACCAAGAAGAAGACCGAGAGGAAAATACCTGGATGGCTTGGCCACATGGCATGGACGAGACAGGAACACTGAGCTGATCCACGACACTGGTGATCGAGTGAAATGGCGAGACATGCCCGCCCACGCTTTCCGGCATGGCACATGATTGATTGATTGAATGATACCATTTAGCTCCGTTACACACTCGACCACTGTCACACTACCCCACCACACAGTAGGATCGACCCTGCCGCATGGTAGGGGACCCACTAGAAACCCTAGTTACACATTGGTGATATCCCACTATGACCAACTACACACCCCCTGTGACAACTAGGTACACCCATACGTGGCTAAGTAGTAACCTTACCAACGAAAAAGCATTGAGATTCGAACTCGACGCCGCCAAATGAGGGGGTCTATGGTACCAACTTAACCCATTAGACACCCCACTTACACACTGGCGATACCCCGACACACTCTACCGAATTGGTTATCGCACCATCTGCAATGCGACTGTGGTACCAACTAGCCCCGTGTCTCAATTCATTTATCATTGTTTACATATACCGATGAGCTGATTAAAAACGCCACCTAACGCCGACAGGTGTAATTTACAAACCACATTATTTCTGGGACGGACAATATCGACTTTTTGCTCACAGATGTTCGCCGATCTTACCAAAGATACAAATACATCAACCCGTATCAGCCTGAGCACACCAATCGATTATACAAGCGTCTATACAAAACGGGAAGTAATTAATGCATTACACCGGCTGACATATTCTGAATCAATTAGCAAACCTGGTGCCATAGTTTAATTGATCTTGTTAACCCCGATGCTCTGATTAAAAAACGACAGCTGACACTTTAAAAAACGAGCTGGAAGGCATGAGGCAGGCCACAACCCACCCACCACGAGCCATGAGACATGAGACATGAGACGAGAATGAGACATGAGATATATCTCATTGCTCATTGCTCAAAGCGACTCCTAGAGACCCTATATACTACTGCTCTCGCCCCGCTACAAGACTGCGTGATAAACGGGATTACGGAGAAAGTGTTGTAACCCCTCGGCCAGAGAGACCGGCGGTTATATATATATATATATATATATATATATATATATATATATATATATATATATATATATATATATATATATATATATATATATATATATATATATATATATATATATATAAATGAACTACACAAATGTTTCCTTCCCTTGGCGCTAGTTCCCTCCAGGAAAATTAAAACTGGTCTAATTTAAAATATGTCAGTAAATACGGAAATTAAATTGTTGCAAATATAGACGGTTCTAAGTTTGGAGAGAACAGAAGCAACATAAATCTCTTTAAAATATACACTGCGAATGTGGAGTTCTCAGTATTTATACATTCAGATGTCTCAGTTGAAGCATGACTAAAAACAATTAATATATTGAGATAAATATCTAAATAAATAGAAGAAAATATAATTTAATGATGCGGGCCAAGGCGGAGTCTGATTTTCCAGTCGATATAGTTTAGTTCTGCTTAGATGCGTAACATTAAAAAAAAAAACGTGCTTTGTGCAATCAAAGCCATTTTACACCGTTGTGTAATATGACAGAATATTATGTTGACATAATGATAAAAGGCGAGCTTCGATATATTAAGGTTGGACTTGTCACAGACCGCACTTGATTACGTAAAGAACCAACTGCGGCCCACGGACCTCATGTTTGCCATTCTTATGTGAAAGAATTTAGATGATTCCTTCCTGCCGCCGTTGGGATCTTGTGTAAACCACATTTCACGCGCTACAGTAAACTGTTGTGTATGAAGGCATCAGAAAGTAAATGGCCCCTTTACACGCCTTCTCGCGCATTGGATACACGATTCATTCATTCAGTAGCTTGTTCTTTGCAGAACCTCGCTCCCATAACAACCGTCCGGAAAACCTCTCTATCATAAGCAAGATGTCCCGCATCTGATACACCCATCTAAAGATCATCCGCCACATCCTGCACCCATCTTCTCTTTGGCACTTCCTCTTCCTCTCTTCCCAGGCATATAGCCCTTCATGATTGTTCTCTTAAAACTTTCATAAAGTTTCAAGTCACTAAAATATTTCAAGTTTCTTTGTTTTATCGTCTTTAACAACCAACCTTCTTCAAAATTCAGCTCTTGAAGTATGGATGCATTTGTTCTTTTCTTTATCCAAGATATTCTTAGAATCCGTCTATAACATTTATATTCAAAGGCATTTATGTGCTGTCCAGCTTGTTTATAAGTGTCCAGGTCTCACGTGCGTATGTTGCAATGGGAAAGATGCATGCTGTTACAAATATAATTTTTGTATTCCTGTCTGTCCCACTCCATAATTTATTCAGTTATTTTCGTCTTTGAAGAGCAATAGATATTCGTCTTATAATTTCTTTCCTTGTGTCCCCATTGTTGGTAATCCCAAGATATTGGAAATTGTCCACCATCTCCAATCTTTCCTCACTAACACATATTTCTTTCTCCATAGTAGTTTTATCTGTATGCATTATATTGTTTTTGCTATGTGTCATGAAATGCTGCATGTTAGTGAATCCCAGATCGACGACTGTATGCAGCGAATACCCAGGGAGTAGAAGGGTTAATGAAACAGAAGGATAAAACACAACGGATTGACCAGCGCATATGTATATAGGTCAAGGCGGGAGAGTCGACTACAATACAGGTGACCGGGAGAGTGGAAAAATTAGTTTGCTACAAAGACAGACAGTATCATGGATCAGTCTATTGCGTTCTGGAGGTAGGGATATACGGAAAAGCCCAGATCTGGAATTTTCCACTGACCAGGGATAATGAAGTCTGAATTTGCTTTGTCCAGCAATGTCAAGGACGATGGGACAAAGATGATCTAAAGAGAGTGGCCACGTCTTTGTGTCAGTTTAGTGTGTGTTCCCCAACTGGACGGAAAGATAGAATTATGTGTCCTGTAATGAAAAGAAATATCCTCCTTTATAATGGGATAAAGTGCTTGGCTGAGGATTAATTTCGATTCGTGGATCTACATTAATTCTATATAGGAACATCGATGTGTATAAGGTATATTAAAATATCGTTTTAGAATAGGAATATAGATGAGCGTGTATTACCTTTATCATTACATATTATTAGTGGGTGTTTTAGACTGAGGTGAATTCTTATGTCTTATGCGGATGGTGACTTCGAAAGCCTTGTCATTATGGCTGGAGAAGGACACTTGCATAAGTTAGGAGTAAGGGGCGGACGCTTACCACTCGACTTGTTATATTCATCCACAGGTTCCCAGTTTCTAGGGACATTAGAGAAGAAAGAAAAACCTACTCTACGTGAACCAATAAAGTACATACTTAGATCCAGAAAGAACCTAAATAGTTCGTTCAGATGAACAAATACTAACATCAAGAAAAATACAGAAGACTGTATGCTAACACGCATATACCACGGGGCTCCTAAACAGAAAAAGATGTTAAGGTGGGGGAAGCAGAGACTTCAACCTACATACGACGTGCATACATAGGGTAGAAGGAATAGACAAAGACAATAGTGATAATCATAATAGACAATAGGAAGAACATTGACAATGTGGTGTTTTCTGTTTTTGATGATGGATACTTAATATCATGAAACCGATTTGGGCACAGTCATAAACTTACGGGACTTTTATAGCAATACGGTGAATCAGTGATGAACAGTTTGTTTTCATTTCACTAACGGATTTACCATCAGATTCAAGCCTACGGATCATCCCGGGTGAGCTCTGTCCTGTTTGATGTGATGTCCTGTAATCGTGAAGAATGACTGGCGAGAAGATACAGCTGATAGACATTCTGAGTTCATTCTGTCCACAACCATAGAATACAATAGCAACTACACAGACAATATCCATACACACACCGGACATAGTTTTCTTTATTAATAAATCTTTTATTATATGTTGAAAGGAAATGTTGTCGGAGTATGTGTTGAGAGAATAATAGAGAGAGTGACAGAAGTAGATATATGGAAGGGAAGACAGAAGAGAGGAGTGTAGACCAAAGTCAGGCAATAACCCCAACAGATAATCAGTTTTATAGATGTGCTTGTTGAGTCCAACCTTCTCTCTGGAATTTAAACAAGTGACATAAAATGGTGGGAGCAGCGGGATACGTACATACATAATACTCATATGACCTAAAAGCATAAAGAGGCATATGCATAGAGAGAGGTACTTGCATATTGGCACAGGCATAGCGGAGTACCTACATGTTGGGACATACTGATTGGAAGGAATATAAGTATATATTGATGACTTTTAATGGAAGGACGTCCATTGGATATATGGTGCCATTACATATATGGTAGAAACATTTCATTAATGCTGGTGACTTTGCAGTGAGAAAGTTCCAGACAGAGTGAATGTGGATAGGTGGTAAGACATTACATACCTAGTCACACGGTCACACGTCTACATAAGTCTTTATCCTATATCTCCTCTTGTGGATGAGAGAGTGGTTGTGATGTACTGTGTGGTGGGGTAGATTTATAATATTAGATAGACATAGATAAATGGTATAGGTTCTAGGTGGAATATAATTGTATAGTGAGTACTTCTTTTCTGCCTTGAGGGATCTTTACTCAACTTGCTGACTTATCTGCTGTAACTATGGCAACTCCTAAAGTAACTACAGCAGAACTGAGAGCCAACGGGGAGGAAATTGGGTTGGCTGGTTCAGACTTAACTGATTACATCCAAGAAAGAGAGCGAGAGATTCGTCAGGCGGAACGAGAAGATCGAAAGACTGAGTTGGAAGTGAGAAGAATAGAGGTGGAGACCAAGCGACTAGAAATGGAACAAGAGGCCAAGAAACTAGAACAGGAGACCAAGAGACTGGAAATGGAACAAGAGGCCAAGAAAATGGACCAGGAGACCAAGCGACTAGAAATGGAACAAGAGGCCAAGAAAATGGACCAGGAGACCAAGAAACTGGAAATGGAACATGAATACCGCTTGAAAGAGTTAGAACTCAAGACACAAACTAAGGGTGAAATAGATGCAGCAGAAGGAAGTTCATCTTCACCTGGAGCAACCTACATGAGTGGACAGGGTTACCAGGCCATGAAGTTTCCCTTAGCGGTCTACGATGAAAGTAAAGAAAAGATATTCCAGTTTTTGGATCGGTTCGAGGCTATGGCAATCGCTATGGGACTAGATAGAACCAGATGGGCTCTTAAAGTATCCCAGTCTTTACGTGGTTCGGGCTACGAGATCTACACACGCCTACCACCAGGACAGGAAAATCAGTACGAGGAATTGAAAGCAGCTTTGATGAAACATTATGAAGTCACCGCACAAACATATCGGAAAAAGTTTAGATCGTCTAGACGAGAGCCGGGAGAACTATTCGCCGCCTACAGTCTGAGGCTGAAATCCTATCTACAGAAATGGATGGACTTGGCAGAATTCCAGAGGGATTATGAGAGTCTCGAAGAGATGATGGTGGTAGACCAAATGCGAAAGCAAATGTCGAAACCTCTCAGAACCTTCTTAGGAGAACAAGGGGCGGAACGGATTGATGTGGTGAATAAGCTGGCTGAACGATTCGTGGAAGTACATGGTGAAACGGAGGAACTAAGTACACAATCCAAAAGTCAGGAGAAAACAGAGAAAAAGAAACCTAAAAACTGGGAAGGAGAAAAAGGGGAACCTTATATAAAGCACACAGAGGAGAGTTCAGAGAAGGTGAAGGTAGGAAACCAGAACACCTCGAATTCTCAAGCGAAACGACAGTGGTCTGAAAGGTGGTGTTCATTTTGTAGGGCGGCCTCCCACAACACGAAGGACTGCAGATCGAAACCTAAAAGTTCTTACTTCGCAGCATGCAAAGTGATTCCTACATCGGTGATCACAGACAAGGCTGAGGTCGGCGAAGGAGAAAGGAACAAAAAGGACACACGGAAACCTAGGAAGGGAACAGAGTGCACACACTGCCAGTCGACAACACATAATATTGTGGACTGCAGATGCAAGGCCAAACACGCCAATTGCATAACCAACCTCGAGGAATCAAAAGAGGAAGGCAAGGAAACGGTCAAGGAGATGAAAGACACTCAGGACCAAGAGAGACCACCTGTGGTTGAACTTATTGAAGTCAATGGCCAGCAGGTTGCTTGTCTCTATGATACAGGTTTGGATGGGGAAGCGGTGGTGGACGCCAGCTTGGTAAGCCCAGACCAACTTACAGGGGAGACCATAGAAATACAGCCGGCAATGAGGAGTGCTGTTACCATGACGCTGCCAATCGCCAAGGTGGAGATTAAATCCAGGTACGTCACGGGCATTATTCCAGCTGCTGTATTATCTGACTCCTTATTTCCTATGATCATTGGCACGAAATATGTCTTTTTGGGGATGCCCAAACAGCAAGCCCACAAGGGAACAGTAGTCAGTGTATCTCAAGGGGAGGAAAAAGAGGCAGAGACACTATGCGACAACTCGGAGATAGGAGAATTGCATACTGCCCAGAGGAAGGATACTACGTTGCATCCTTGCTACAGGAAGCTGCAAAGAAGTGCTGAGCCACCAGAACGGGGACAGTACTTTCTGAAGAATCAACTACTCTATCGGAGAGCTGGGAGGGGAGATAACCTGCATGAGCAGTGGGTGGTTCCAGAGACCCACCGTCCTCACATTCTTCAGAGTGGACACATCATAGGCGAGAATCGACATATGGGTGTCAGAGAGACCTTGCAGCAAATATCCGGCCATTATTGCTGGCCAGGAATGACCGGAGATGTACGCCGGTGGGTGAAGTCTTGTTCGGAGTGCCAGAGAGCACCACCCAACAAGCGAATTAAGAGGAAACTAGCTCTTAAAGTGGAAGACAAAGTGGAAGTGTGGAGTCCAGCAGAGACCAATATACTCCAAGTAGGATGGAAAGGACCTTATCCTGTGGAAAAGGTGGTGTCCAAGAACATCTACAAAATACGGATCGGGGAAGAGAAGAAAAATCTCCCTAGACATCTCATTAGGAAATATGAGGAGAGATCCGGGAGCACAGCTTCACACTTTATGGTGATGGCAGCCATTAGGACAACGGTTACCAGTCCAGACGAAGACCAGAGATCGCCAGTACAACATAGGAGGGCCTATGGGACAGTACGGGATAGGTCAGATTTACCCAACGACAGTAGGAGGGAAATCACAAGTCAGGGAAAGGACAAGAGTGAAAGTTTCACCGGTAACCAAGTTCAGAAGGGGTGGGTAACGTCGGGAAAAGCGAGAATTACCCAGGACTCCAACCAAAGATTGGCTGACCAGATACAACATCGCCCAAGATGGTCCTGGAAGCAAAGCCCAGGAGGTTTGGGAAAGACGACTCGGTCCGACGAGGACGAGGCGGAACATCCCCAGAGGAAAAGCCGGGGAAAACCAAGAGGACATGGAAGCAGTGTTACAATCAGGATGGGACAATCCGTTTGTATTGTGAGCCGTCGCTGACGCAAGTCGAAAGGAGGTCGACTGAACGTACAGGAGCGAGGAGCCAACACTAGTTTCAATCGTTAGTAGTATAGTAGGGTGTCAATTAGAGCGCCTACTGGATAATGAAGTGAGCATGTGAGGATCCAATCATATCATCAACACGTGATGTTAATAGCTACTTCGCAGAAGCTCAACGCACGGTAGATGTGATCTAGGTTGTTGCTGCAACTGGACTTCACAATGGAATACATCCTTGGTAAGGAGAATGTAGGAGCAGATTTTTTATCCAGACATCCAGCTCCGGAGGAAGAAGATTAGGGTTGTGGATCATGGGAATCAAACCTACAGCGAGAAAGATTCGACGCGGTCTAATCTCTTAAGAGGGGGCCTATGTCATGAAATGCTGCATGTTAGTGAATCCCAGATCGACGACTGTATGCAGCGAATACCCAGGGAGTAGAAGGGTTAATGAAACAGAAGGATAAAACACAACGGATTGACCAGCGCATATGTATATAGGTCAAGGCGGAGAGTCGACTACAATACAGGTGACCGGGAGAGTGGAAAAATTAGTTTGCTACAAAGACAGACAGTATCATGGATCAGTCTATTGCGTTCTGGAGGTAGGGATATACGGAAAAGCCCAGATCTGGAATTTTCCACTGACCAGGGATAATGAAGTCTGAATTTGCTTTGTCCAGCAATGTCAAGGACGATGGGACAAAGATGATCTAAAGAGAGTGGCCACGTCTTTGTGTCAGTTTAGTGTGTGTTCCCCAACTGGACGGAAAGATAGAATTATGTGTCCTGTAATGAAAAGAAATATCCTCCTTTATAATGGGATAAAGTGCTTGGCTGAGGATTAATTTCGATTCGTGGATCTACATTAATTCTATATAGGAACATCGATGTGTATAAGGTATATTAAAATATCGTTTTAGAATAGGAATATAGATGAGCGTGTATTACCTTTATCATTACATATTATTAGTGGGTGTTTTAGACTGAGGTGAATTCTTATGTCTTATGCGGATGGTGACTTCGAAAGCCTTGTCATTATGGCTGGAGAAGGACACTTGCATAAGTTAGGAGTAAGGGGCGGACGCTTACCACTCGACTTGTTATATTCATCCACAGGTTCCCAGTTTCTAGGGACATTAGAGAAGAAAGAAAAACCTACTCTACGTGAACCAATAAAGTACATACTTAGATCCAGAAAGAACCTAAATAGTTCGTTCAGATGAACAAATACTAACATCAAGAAAAATACAGAAGACTGTATGCTAACACGCATATACCACGGGGCTCCTAAACAGAAAAAGATGTTAAGGTGGGGGAAGCAGAGACTTCAACCTACATACGACGTGCATACATAGGGTAGAAGGAATAGACAAAGACAATAGTGATAATCATAATAGACAATAGGAAGAACATTGACAATGTGGTGTTTTCTGTTTTTGATGATGGATACTTAATATCATGAAACCGATTTGGGCACAGTCATAAACTTACGGGACTTTTATAGCAATACGGTGAATCAGTGATGAACAGTTTGTTTTCATTTCACTAACGGATTTACCATCAGATTCAAGCCTACGGATCATCCCGGGTGAGCTCTGTCCTGTTTGATGTGATGTCCTGTAATCGTGAAGAATGACTGGCGAGAAGATACAGCTGATAGACATTCTGAGTTCATTCTGTCCACAACCATAGAATACAATAGCAACTACACAGACACTATCCATACACACACCGGACATAGTTTTCTTTATTAATAAATCTTTTATTATATGTTGAAAGGAAATGTTGTCGGAGTATGTGTTGAGAGAATAATAGAGAGAGTGACAGAAGTAGATATATGGAAGGGAAGACAGAAGAGAGGAGTGTAGACCAAAGTCAGGCAATAACCCCAACAGATAATCAGTTTTATAGATGTGCTTGTTGAGTCCAACCTTCTCTCTGGAATTTAAACAAGTGACACTATGTTAAGATATACGTTGTGATTTTCACTATTCAGTTGGGTTGAGGTTATTAAGTTTTCTCTACCATTCTGTGATGTGGATAGTAATATTTGTATAGAACATTCGATACTCGCTGGGTGGTGTGTTCTGTATCACGCCGATGGTCTTTACTTCCCAAGACTTGTCGTGATACCCGTCTTAGACTGGGTCGACCTGGGTGCCCAGGTAAATTTTAACAATTTTCCCCGATGTGGATCCGAACCCTTGACCACCGTGCCGGTTGCGAGCGCCTAGCCACCTATCTATCGCCGCTCCCATTTGTGTCACAGGCGGTGGACAATTATTGACTTGTACCAAGAGAGGATAACTAACCGGCAAGGATGTCGGCATCTCACAAAGGGAAATCATCAAGAGAATGTCGGACTGGCGAAGCCTAGCATGCTTCTCTACACCCCCGTTCCCCAGCGGTAGCCATACCTCGTGTCTCCCAGTGATAATATGGGAGGCTGTGAAGAATCATCTCTCATCGTCTTCCTCATCTCTCCCTCACGTCCATCACACGTTATATATACGTTATTGGAACGCGTCCTTCGGTTCACTGGTGAATTCTTTCGGAGGCTCCTGGAGGTCGTCGCTAGAGCTACGGAGTTCGTGCTTTGTGCGACACTTTCCACGCTGCGGAAAGAGACTGAGCCATGTGGGATAAAACCCCGGTGCAATGAAGTCGACCCTGTCGACTTTTAAGCGACTTTAAAAAAAATAATACGTTATTGCCAAATCGCGCGCAGCTGTGTTTCGAACGCGGGTATGCGTCCGCAAGACCTTCGCCACGGAGCCGGTCTAGATGTAGACCGTTGCGGTTTGTTGAGCACGTCACTAGAAGACACACATCTGAACATTTAGTGACAACTGGCAAACTTGATGGCAACACAGCAAGAGGAAATCAAAGAGAGAAATAACCCGATGGCTTGGCCACATGACAAATACGGAACAGGAAGCCAGACCTTACCGGAGACTATGGTGATTGCGCGAGGTGGCGAACCTTGAGTTCCCCGTATATTTTACTTTGACAAACTGTTGGAGAGATTATATAAAGCTTAAGTGTATACTGTGTGTATATATATATATCATCATTGGCACCTTGCCGTCTTGACAGACAATAGTTTGTGCTCTAAAAAGGCATAATAACTTTTAACTATGGCGGTAGCGAGTGTGACTGATAAGGCGAATTTGCGCTGTAAATGTCCGTTCACAGTGGGTGCATGCGAACACGTGGTCATTTCCACCATCATGCACCATCTTACGTCTCAAACGCTTGGTGTGTGACTTTTCTGCAATCATTTTCTCCTTTGACTTTATTCCATTTCTGATATTTGCCCTCCATGCAACACGTTCAGCGGCGACTTGCTCCCAATGTGCATTATCAATGCCTGTATCAATCATGTCCCGCTTACACACATCTTTGTATCGTAGTAGAGGCCGACCCTGAGATCTCTTACCCATCTGTAATTCACCAAAAAAGATATCCTTTGGTATTCTACCATCATCCATCCTCCTAAGATGTCCTATCCATCTAAGTCTACGAAGACTGAGCATGGAATAAACTGTCACACAACCTGATCTTTCCAATACTTCAGTATTTGTGATTTTGTCTTGCCACTTAATACCAAGAATTCTTCGCAGACACCGCATATGAAAGCTGTTTAAATTGTTCTCTTGGTGTGAGTAAGTTGTCCAGGTTTCACTGCCATAGAGAAGAGTACTAAGGACACAGGCTTGATAGACAAGGACTTTTGTTTTGGCAGTAAGCTTCCTGTTCTCCCAGACTCTTTTTCTTAACCTGTTCATTGTTGTTGCTGCCTTACCAATCCGGATGTTGATTTCCTGATCTAGGGATAATTTGCTATTTACCACTGATCCTAGATATGTAAAATGGTCTACTATCTCTAGTTCGGTGTCGTCAATAAAGATTGACGGTACACCATGTGCACCTTGTGACATAATCTGTGCCTTCTTTTTGCTAATTGTTAAACCAAATTCAGAACAAGCATTGGAGAATGCAGATAGTAGACATTGCAATTCTTCCTCAGAGTGGGTCGTAACTGCAGCATCATCTGCAAAAAGCAACTCTCTGATCAGTACCCTCCTAATTTTGGTCTTAGCCTTCAATCTCTGAGCATTGTAGAGGCCGCCATCTGAGCGTGAGTGAATGTATATACCACCATCCTGATCCCGAAATGCATATTTCAGTAGAAGTGAAAAGTATATTCCAAAGAGGGTGGGAGCTAGTACACAACCTTGCTTAACTCCACTCTTGATTTCAAATTCTTCAGAAGTTGCACCATCAAACTTGATTATACCCTTCATGCCTGTGTGGAACGATTCCACAATGGACAGAAGAGTTGGTGGGCAGCCAATCTTCTTTAGTGCCTTGAACAGACCCTCACGACTGACCAAATCAAATGCCTTTGTGAGGTCGATGAAGGCAATAAACAGTGGTTGATTCTGTTCACGGCATTTTTCTTGCATTTGTCGCAATGAGAATATCATATCAGTGGTAGACCGGTTCTGTCGAAAGCCACACTGTGATTCGGGGTAGACTTGATCTCCTAGGACTTGAAGTCTGCGCAGAACAATTCTGGCAAATACTTTTCCAACAATACACAGAAGTGAGATACCCCTATAGTTGTTGCAGTCGCTCCGATCGCCCTTGTTCTTGTACAGTGTTATGATGCTTGAATCTTTGAAATCCTGTGGGACTTGTCCTTCACGCCAGCATAGCTCTATTAGCTGGTGGATCTGTATAGTGAGTGTGTCTTGCCCACTCCTGATAACCTCTATTGGAATCCCATCCTTACCTGGAGCCTTGCCAGATGCAAGTTCATTTATAGCACACTTAACTTCTGTTATGGTGGGAAGTGTGTCCAGGTGGTCAAGAGTTGGTAGAGCCTCTATGGCGTTGAGGGCATCATCCGCTAGTTTGGTCTCACTTGAGTAAAGCTCCAAATAGTGCTCTACCCATCTGTCCATCTGCTGTTTCTTATCAGTGATGACTTCTCCAGTCAAGGTTTTCAATGGTGCACTTCTTTTGATCACTGGACCACAGGCTTTCTTTATTCCTTCATACATGCTTCTTATGTCTCCCTTATCACTTGCGATTTGAATGGACTCACATAACTTGATCCAATAATCATTTGCACACTGCCTGGCAGCCTTTTGCACATCCTTCCTAGCTTGCCTTAGCTCACTCAGAGTGTTACGCGTTGGTCTTTCCTTGTTTCTTAAGAGAGCTTTCTTCTTCTTATCAATCAAGGGCTGCAGAGTCTCGCTGTTGGCCGCAAACCAGTCCTGCCTCTTATGATCCACAGTGCCGTAAACCCCTACGGCAGTTTTATAAAGAGTTTCCTTAATTTGACCCCACTTTTCATTTACTGTACAATTTTCTGGTGTATCAGTGAAAGCGTCTTCAAGTTGCTGTTGAAACTGAAAGCACTTTTCAGGATCATGAGTGTTAATAATATTAATCCTGGGGCTAGATTTGTGTTTAGCTGTGTAGATTCTCTTTGGTCTCAGTCTAACCCTTGCAACAATCAAAGAATGATCCGTATCACAGTCGGCACTGTGGTAACTACGAGTCAATGATATATGGTTCAGATGTTGTCTCCGTGTGATGATGAAGTCCAGCTGGTGCCAATGGCCGGATCTTGGATGTTTCCATGTGACCTTATGCATCTCTTTTGTTTTAAAAAAAGAGTTTGTAATACATAGGTCATTACTGGTGCAATGCTCCAGCAGCCTTTGCCCATTTTCATTCATGCGACCGATGTTGTATTTTCCAAGGCACACTGGCCATGAACTCGAGTCCTTGCCCACACGAGCATTGAAATCACCGAGCATATAAATGTAGTCAGATTTTGGAACTGCCTTGATCACGGAGTCTAACTCCTCATAGAACAAATCCTTCACATCATCAGAGGAATCGAGTGTCGGTGCATATGCAGTAATAATGGTGGCAAACCCACAAGAGGTTGCCAAGCGCAGGGATAATAGTCTTTCATTTCCTCCTGCTGGAATTTCAATCATTCCCAGTAGCGAATTCTTTACTGCAAAGCCCACACCGTGTTGCCTTTTTTCTGCCTGCCCTCTACCCTTCCAGAAAAAGGTGTAGTTGTTTTCCCTGAGTGACCCTTCCTCAGCGAGGCGAGTCTCCTGCAGGCCAGCAATATCAATGTTAAGACGATTGAGTTCGGCATCAATCACAGCCGTTTTTCTCACATCGTCAATATTGGTCAAGTCAGTGGAAAATCCTGGACACATGGTTCTCACGTTCCAGGTTGCAAGCCGTAGCTTGAGGTTTCTATTTTTATTTTTGTTTGTACCTGGTGCATTGGTTTTACAGCCTGCGATTCAGATTTTGTCCTAGCCCCAAGCACCCATTGAAGCAGGCAGGCTGTGGCGGATCAGCACCCAATTGGCTGGGGGCTGCCCAGCTTGAGGCGGGCGGTAGCTGATCAGTGACACCTATAGGTGTCTCCCACCGTCAGAGGCAACGCGTGGCGCCCCATGTCTACGCCAACTGACAAGGACTTATAACCCGTAACAGTTGCCTCTCGCTTTGATTCCGAGACCAGTTAAGACCAGGGATGGAGTTATTGCCTCTCCATAGCACAAAGCCTGGGCTAAAATATAGAGATCATGTGTTGCCCATGCAGCATGATCCCTCTCTCGGCCTGCCTAGTTCACTCCAGAGGAAAGGTAACACCCCTACATCTGGAACAAGACAAGCTGCAGAAGCTGCCGGATCAGCAAAGCAATGCTCTAACTGTCCGCCTGTCGGAGCTTCGATCCTAGACCAGTCGCCAACCAAGGCTTAGGGCCTGGTCTGCACTGCCATGACAATTTTGTCTTTAGCTTGCATTTCCTCGCACCAGGGTAAGGCTTGTACCCTCCCAATTGCGCTCTTCCGCCCGAAGCCGTTGGCACAATGTGGGGTGTCGGGTTTGGTAAGCGCCGCCCAACGTTCGGCGCTAACAGAAACCAGGTAGTACCGTCTACTGTTATACGGTAGCTCAGTCATATCTGACTAAGACCTGACTGACATATATATATACTACAGTACTACAGGAGACAAATGAAAATCGTAAACTGATTAGAGAAATTAGACGTAGACAGTCAAACATTTTTGGACATGTTATGAGAAGAAATGGATTGGAGAACTTAGTGACAACTGGCAAGATCGAAGGGAACAGACCAAGAGGAAGACCGAGAGGAAAATACCTGGATGGCTTGGCCACATGGCATGGTAGAGACAGGAACACTGAGCGGATCCACGACTCTGGTGATCGAGTGAAATGGCGAGTCATGACCGCTCACGCTTTCCGGCATGGCATAGGATATATATATATATAGGAAATCGTTAGAGCAGTGGTTCTCAACCGCTGGGGAATCCCCCCCCCCCCCTAAATTCCCCCTGGGGGTAATTTTAGGGTGTCCAGGGGGGAATTAAGATTATTTCAAGATCACGCTAATACAAGGAAAACCCCATTACTTAATATTGGGTTTTTTCCATACTTTACCCTTCTTGTACTTCA
>JACEFZ010014741.1:0-41825 GCA_014155875.1 Cepaea nemoralis | reverse complement strand
TTCGTGAGGTGCCCGGTATGGGCTTCGTATATCGACATTCCCATGATTCTGTTATTCCCTCAGTCCAACGTTTACGTGGTCGGCCTCTTCCTCTGTTTCCATCTGGTCTGTACATCATTGCTTGTTGTGGCATGCTGTTGACTGGTAGCCTACTTGCATGGCCAAACCATTTGACTTGCTGCTTTCTAATAAAATCTAGAGCAGCTTTAACCCCTACTTTAGTCCTGATTTCTTCATTTCTGATCTTATCTCTTCTTGATTATTTTAATTATTAGTAATTATTTATTATTTTAATTTAGTGAGATCCTGGCGCTTGATGCTTGCTGCAAAGAGATCGTATGTCAGGTTCCAATTTAGTTAACTTCAGTCTCAAGTCTCCCGGTTTTGTTATATCCAGCCGATTTCTTCCATTTTCGAATTGCCCCACGTTGGGAAACACTGCTCTAGCTACACCCTTTCTCTGCCTTCTCCACTGATCTTATATTATTCTTTTTCCCAAATTTCTCCCTCTTTCTCCCTGTATGCGCACACAGCATTTTTGAAGAAAGACAAATATCCTGGCCAGCATATGGCTTTATCGCTATTTGTACACGCTCCCTGTATGCCTCAGCCCAGGATTCCCAACGTAATATGCACAATGGATCCACACAAGTTCCCGAAGGCTTAAACCCTCCACAAGTGGCAACTATTCTTGTCACAGCCACACGTGGTAGTACATGGTGAGTAATGTTACTTCTGACTCTCCTGCTTCATATTTATATAACTCCTCTTCTCTCCCCATTTCCTCGTCTTCTCTTCATTAGCTGTTGAAGTTAACATCCAGCAAGGAGGCCCCCCCCCCCCCACCCCCCACCAAAGAAATAAAAAAGAAAAGAAAAAAATACTAGTAGTAGCAACAAGCACATGTGTGGACTATGCTCAAGTTCTAAGCAAGTGAACATCTTTTTTAATTTAAAAAACTGGGGGGGGGGGGAAGAGTGTGTGGCTTTTACACTAGTTTAGTTATGTGTTCACAAAATTACATAATTTGCCATATTGCAGCAATATTGTTGCAAAAGTGGAGATATTTCGAAAATTCTAAGTTAGCTGATTATTAGACAAAATTAGTCTCGATGTATTTACAACTACATTAGTTAATGATTGCATAAAAAGTACATCATTTGCCTTATTGGCGCAATTTTATCAACTGTATGTGCCAGATTTCCAAAGAAATACAACAAACACCCAAATCCATTTATTTCATACTTTAATTTCTCTTGGCATGTAGGAAATGATCATGCTCACTTTTGAGCCAAGTAACATGAGGGCATCAATAAGTTAAAAGCAATGTTAAAATAACAAACATTACGATCATATTAAAACATATCACAGTTTCCTTTGTATGTAAGAATCTGAGTTTGTGTAAAACTTTCACACAACGAAACAATTCTTCAGTTCATCATCATAGGAAGTCCGTGGATAACCAAGCCTGATCCACTTAATCCAGGAGTTTCACAAACTTGTCGTGCCAAGACCAACAGCTCTCTGATTGAGATAGGTTTTCTTTGAGACATCCAGGAAGAACACAACCTGGCATTTATTTTGCTGAATTCAATGGCGCATGCTACCCATAGATTCCCTAACACAGCCGGGCTGGAAAAGAAGAGACACAATTTTGTAATTGCAAGGCATTTTTTTAACTGTCAGTATGTTTTCCAGTTTTCTCATTCAACCTTGTTTCACCTGCCTGTCACCTCACCTTTCTACTTTCACTCTCTGCTTCTATATTTTCTCTCTGTGCTCATATGTAAACGTGTGTATGCCTCTCCCTTACCACGGCTGTTGATCTTTCTTCCTACCTATCTTTCCTCCTCTCTGTCTCTAGGCTCCCTGAACAGTGTTGTCCATTGACTCTCAGATCTCACAGACTGACAGCTGTTTCCTCTGGAATTTGGGATTATTTCAGAGTAGGAGGAAATCCAGGTTTTTCTGAAGTAGGACAGAAGCCAGGTTTTGTCTGGAGAATAACAGAATACAGGTTTTCCCTTGAGTAAGACAGATTTAAGAAAGATGGAATCCTGGTTTTATCAGAAAAAGGATAGAATCCAGGTTTTCTCAGGAAAAGGACAAAATCCAGGTTTTCTCAGGAAAAGGACAGAATCCAGGTTTTCTCAGGAAAAAGACAGAATCCAGGTTTTCTCAGGAAAAGGACAGAATCCAGGTTTTCTCAGGAAAAGGACAGAATCCAGGTTTTCTCAGGAAAAAGACAGAATCCAGGTTTTCTCAGGAAAAGGACAGAATCCAGGTTTTCTCAGGAAAAGGATAGAATCCAGGTTTTCTCAGGAAAAGAACACAATCCAGGATTTCTCAGGAAAAGGACAGAATCCAGGTTCACTCTGGATTAAGATGGAAGATTTTCCCTGGAAAGCCCTTTAGTTTCTTAGATGTAATTTTGTATTTTGTTTTATACATGTCTGAATTAGAGGTATATTATCTTTGTGTACTTTCTGTTTGTTGATCAGGGCTTTGTAGCCATTCTGTCTCTTGCGTTTGTGTTTTCTTGTAAAGCTAACCCCCTTTCCTGTTTCGTTTCTGTTCATTTATTTGCTAACCATAAGCGCCATTCATTTTTGGACTCCGTCATTGGGTTCATGAGTGCAATTTTCTCAGATACTTCTAGGGGGTTGTTACTGGAGTTAATTTGTGCGATGATGCTGTTGGCACCTGCTCTGCAAAAAGAGGCTATTAAATCTAGAACATAATGGACAATTTAAAAAAAAAGAGGCAAACAGCTTTCTTTGGTCATGTGATAAGAAGAGAGACATTGAACCACATTGTGACAACTGGAAAGATCAGTGAGAAAAGAGGCAGACCAAGGAAAATGATGCTGGACAGACTGAGATGGTGGCATGAAAGAATATCATCAACACTAAGATCTGTTGAGAGACATTAACGCCTATGCCAGAGGGCGGGGCACATGATGATGATGACATTTGATGCTGGGTTTAATTTTTCTTTACTCCATAATTCTCTTAGTGCTATGAATGCTCCACATGAAGCATTTGATGAGCGTTAACTTCAGTTTCTGTTATATTTATTCAGAGAGAAGTATGTTTCCTATTGTTGAATGTGCACTTTGCCATTCCAATCCATTTTGTCATTTCCATGTAGCATGTTCCATTGTCTGCCAGTGTTTTGACATGTAAATAATTCTTTGTTCATTTACATATTTTTCTCCCATGCCAGCCGATCACATTTCACCAATACCTTATATACTGACATTCATTCTGTCTATTTCACTCTTGATGTATTTTAGCTGTCCATTCTGTATGTTATCTGACAATTCGTCTGCCAATGTGAAGTTATTTTTAACATTTAATTTCCACACAATAGCATGATTATGATTGGGTATCACTTCTAACACATGATCTCCCTCCAAAAAAGGTGATTCTATGATACTGAAATAATATTTAGCATCATTAACGAGATTCAATATCTTAAGATGCTTATTTAACAACGGATAACTAAAATAGTGGTTTTCCCTTGCCATCCACTGGTTTGTACCAATAGCCTTTGTCTTAAAAAGACAGAAAGTGCTCTGCAGCAAGGGGAAGATGCTGACGCTGGATAGGACACATTTAGTTATCCAGTCAATAGCACAACACAAACATTTTCCTCTGTTTACCTCTTGCTTGCCTGCCTCCAACATGGATTTTACAAGAGTGCTATGTCATTTTTTATGTACGGCACCTATGACCATGTCACAGAGTTTTTGTGTGTGAGATAAACCTATGGAGACTTGTGTAGATATATTGTCCTGGACACACAGGAGTCCGTGACAGAACATGAGGGCAGGTTGGTTGGTTTCTATAGTGATTATATAGAGTAATTTTCAAATGGACGTGTCTTAAATTGTGCAAGTGATCAAGGAGAAACTTTTGTGTAATATTAAAGCATGAATTGAGACAACAAGGTGAGGACTACAGGAACATCAAGTAATATGCAAACTAAAGGAACATCAAGTAATGCGCAGACTAAAGGAACATCAAGTAATGTGCAGACTAAAGGAACAGCAAGCAATGTGCAGACTAAAGGAACATCAAGCAATGTGCAGACTAAAGGAACATCAAGCAATGTGCAGACTAAAGGGACATCAAGCAATGTGCAGACTAAAGGGACATCAAGCAATGTGCAGACTAAAGGAACATCAAGTAATGTGCAGACTAAAGGGACATCAAGCAATGTGCAGACTAAAGGGACATCAAGCAATGTGCAGACTAAAGGGACATCAAGCAATGTGCAGACTAAAGGAACATCAAGCAATGTGCAGACTAAAGGAACATCAAGTAATGTGCAGACTAAAGGAACTGCAAGCAATGTGCAAACTAAAGGAACATCAAGCAATGTGCAGACTAAAGGAACATCAAGCAATGTGCAGACTAAAGGAACATCAAGTAATGTGCAGACTAAAGGGACAACAAGCAATGTGCAGACTAAAGGAACATCAAGCAATGTGCAGACTAAAGGGACAACAAGATGTGCAGACTAAAGGGACATCAAGCAATGTGCAGACTAAAGGAACATCAAGCAATGTGCAGACTAAAGGAACATCAAGCAATGTGCAGACTAAAGGGGCATCAAGCAATGTGCAGACTAAAGGAACAGCAAGCAATGTGCAAACTAAAGGAACATCAAGCAATGCGCAGACTAAAGGGACATCAAGCAATGTGCAGACTAAAGGAACATCAAGCAATGTGCAGACTAAAGGAACATCAAGCAATGTGCAGACTAAAGGGACATCATGCAATGCGCAGACTAAAGGAACATAAAATACAAACTGGAACAAGTGCTACATATCATTTGCACTGACATGTTCGATGTATCCAACCAGAGTGCAGCCGGGGTTGTTAGCACACATACATTTCAATATCAGCTGAGTTAGAAGGAGCATTTAAGAACATATCCTTAGATCAGTACCATCACTTCTGTCAACCAATAACTACTAGTGGACAGCTGTTAGAAAATGCTCAATGCCGACAACTTACCATCCTGCCATGAGGAAGTTGAGAGCTCCACCAAAGGCATCAATTTTCCAATCTGTAGACAGAAAGCCTGTGTCGCATCCCATGATCATGACAAACGCCCGACCAAGTAAATTCTGTGGTAAGTTGTAGTCTTCCCAGCTGTGTCCATAGTAGCTGTGAACAATATGTTCCATGTCATTACTACAGAACAACCGTAATAGCATTACCAAGGCAAACACACAGAGCATCATCATCATCATGTGCCCTGGTAGCTGGGCATTCATTATCTCCACATAACTCAGTCCTTTGTGCTCTGGATCCATTCTATTTATAGTTTTTCTGTCCTTCCAGCTGATCTCCTCTTGAGTCATCAAAAGCTTTTATCAATGCTTCTCTTCTCATTACATGACCACAGAACAGACTGTCTCATCCTTGTAGTTGTATGTTTAGTGTTCTACTTTCATTATAGTAGTCGGTACTACATACTTTCTGTTAGCACTCACCAAATCTGAGACCCCATTTTGTTCTGATGGCTTTGGAGACAGTCAAAATATTTTGGTCACGTTATGAGAAGAAATATATTAGAGACCCTGGCAACAACTGGTAAGATCGAGGGGGAGAGAGCAAGGGGAGAGTAGAGAAGTAAATACCTGGATGTCTTGGCCACGTTGTATGGTTGAGACAAGAACACTGAGTTGATCCACGACTCTGGTGATCGAGTGAGATGACAAAACATGACCGCCCATGCTTACCGGTATGGCACATGATGAAGATGATGAATGGCTTTGGGCAGAGGAGCACATTTGGGAGGGTACAAGCCTTACCCTAGTGTGAGGAAATGAAGCCTAAGACTAAATGTCATGGCAGGGCAGACCAGGCCCTTATCCTTGGTCCACAACTGGTCTAGGATCAAAGCTCAGACAGGTGCATAGCTGGAGCATTGCTTTGCTGGTTCAACAGCTTTTGCAACTTGTCTGGTTCCAGATAAATTGGTGTTACCTTTCCTCTGGAGAAAAATAGGTAGGCCGGGGAAGGTTAACCCGGTCAACAAATGCCCGCAGAGGTCGGATGTGTCGGGCTAACTGCGCAATCATGTCCGGAAAAATCTTTCTGGATGAACGCAGCAGAAGAAGAAGAAATAGGCAGGCCGAGAGATGATCATGCTGCATGGGAGGCTCATGGTCTCTGCAGTTCAACACAGGCATTGAGGTATGGAAAGGTAAAACTGCATCCCTGATCTTACCGCCATGGGTTGTAGTTAATATGCCATTTTTGAAGCACAATGTAACAAACTAACCTCTGTCAAGACAGCAAGGTGCCAGTGAGTTTCATTAACTCTTTATGAGACACTTATTGTTAGTTACTCTGACAGTTCAAGGTATTAACAACATGCATCCCAGAAACAACATATTCTGTGTCTCAAAACTCTTCCTAGTTTGTTTGTTCATGTTCCATGACTCACTGCCATACAGCAGAACAGGTTCTATCCAACATTTCAGCACTCTCTTTCTTTCATTTAATGATAGTGACTTGTTGCATACAATACTTTTATTTACCGAAATGCACCTGTGAAACACCCCCTGAAATAAGATGTGTCGGCGCAAAACTGGGCACAATGCAATTACGTCTGAAAAAACACTCTGGATGAACGCAGAATAAGATTTACCCACAATTCAACTTTTGCTAAGCATAGAAATGGAATGACAAAAATGTAGTCCCATGGTGAATATTGCTGTTGGGATTTGAAGAGGTAGGCCATCACATATTCAGGCATTACATGCTGAGGGGTCCTGTTCTCTTCCTCAATGCTTTCCTTCCCTGACTCCATAAATCTAGTACCCATTTTACAAGGATGGGTCGCCCGCAGTCACACAGGCAAAAAAAATTCTGACATTACTGGGGATTGAACCCACACCACTGTTGTCTCAGCAAGCATATGCACTAACTTCTATGCCACCAAGTGTCCAGAATGACAAAGACTATTACTAATACATTAAATTCCTGTACAGAACTAGAGGATTAAATTGGTGGAATTTATCACCAGTGTGGAGCGCAGAGAGAGAGAGAGGGGGGAAGAAAGAGAGAAAGAAAGAGAGAGAGAGAGCTAAACATACTTCAATTGGTTAGGATGATAAGGCAGAGATGCTGGCATTGGACAGGACACACATTTAGACAATCAATTAATAGCACAACAAGAAAATGCTCCCCACTTGAACCGCTGTCTACCGTTTGCTCGCCTACCTGCAACATGGTTTTAATAAGAGTGCTGTCTTTTAATGTGGCCAAACTAGTTTTGTCTTTGCTATTTCTGTCATCAACTCTCTTTTCATGCCCTGCCTCTCTACAACCTCAGTATTTGATTGCTTTTGTTTCCATGAAATACGACATATTCTTCTGTATATCCACATCTTCTGACCCATAACTGTCTGTATTTCCATGCCATACAGTTTTGTTGAATAAATATAGCAGTTGACAATGTACATTTTTAATGCACAGTTTCTTTCTAGATGTTTATATTTTGTTTACGCTATTAAAAATATGTCTGGCTATTCCTATTCTATTTTTAATCTCTATTTTACTTCTGCCATTACTTGTCCAAGAATAGAAACTATATGCTGTCAGTGACAAGTTTATGTGCGCTACAGCAGATGGGAAGCTGCCTAAACATGATCTAACCACTATGGACACATCTGCACATGAGCAAAATAAAAACACAACAAATAATCTTATAGTCAAATATTATTTTGTTTCTTTTACTTACAGATAAAGGGAACTGTTTTTAAAGATGGGTTCCAACACCTGAACACTTCTCTGAACTGTATCAGTGCAAATATTCCAGTCTTGGTACCTTGAAATGAATGTAAGAAAAAGCAATTAGTATCACACACCAATAATTACTGCAAGGAGCAAAGTCACAAACACTGACCATTACCTACATCAGGACAACAATATAAATTAAATGGGTTTAACTGTGGTAAAACCACAGAAATGTAAACAATTGGAAACATGAAGTGTAGGTCAGCTTTAGAAAATTACAGTTAAAAAATAGACGATATTGTGAAAACAAGCCTTTATTAGCAAATAACAACAAGAAAGAAATCATAACTGCACCAAAAGAAACCACAACTACATCAAAACAAACAACAAAGAACAAATGTGACAACTGTAGTTACTTCAGTCTCATTTTCATTTTTATATGTGTTGTTGGTTTGTTTTGTGAATAAGGGTTCTTTTCTGTACTATTTTTTAATGCACAGATTTGATCCACCTTGTCATTGAAAGGCAGTTTGTCCCATGTTGTTGTCAATATATATCTTCTCCCCTTTATCCACATGTCATGTCTAATGATTATCGTGGTTGATGCCTTCAATGACATAACTTCTTTGTTCTTGTTTTCTTAGTCTTATGTTTGTGTATATTATTGTCTGGTTACATTTGTGTATCTTGTAAACAATCGCTCACTCTGAACTCCAGTGTGGGCCAGACACACATGCTACTACAGTAAATACTACTATTAGTGAGTGCACTGGACTGACTTTTGCATGAGAGTTAGCTTTTCCTTATTAACATATTCCCTTGTCATCAGGCAAACCCTTCTCTGACTTCAGAGGTACCAGTAATTTACATCCCAAAGTCAAGGATGAGAAGTCAACTTAAGTCAAGCTGACCAGTGTATGGAATAAGTTCAATACTCCAGTCACTAGAGGAAGTTTAAACGTGATTAAACCTTTTGGTTATGCTGACTTCCAATTTGTGCATTTTAATGACTGCTTACATTTGTACATTTTATTGTCCTAGTAACCTTATTTTAATCTTTATCTTTCTTGTTCTTTATTTTCATTGATTGCTGATGTCTATCACTGAGTATAAGTATTACAAAATTAAGTGTATATCATACGTCTGACATAAAGAACTTAACATGTCGCATATAACAGATAATGATAGTTACACATTTCATGGATGTGAGAGATCTGAAATAATGAGATCTTAATTTTTGTACATTCACAATTATGAGACATCTACACATCACTTTTGATCAAATGTTTAAAAACAACTGAAAATTGTTCTACTTTTCATATAATAACTTACTGTTTGAGTTCTTGTACAAGTAGCTTGTAAACATCTTCCAATCCATCAGAAATTAAAGGGACATGAGCTGTGACACGCGATCGGTCAACCCCAGTCATGAATAGAGATTCGGCCCTGTTTGTGTGCCATGTCAAGAGAGCAGTAAGATTTGCAAGGGAAGGAACTCTGGTCACTGTATCAGAGATCAAATCTGGCATGCTCTCCCATGGAAAATGTATCAATTCCTGAAAAGAAAATATATTATTTTGTTATATCAATCAGCAGAAGAAGAAATCAATGAAACAGAGGTAACTTTTCAAATAAAACAAATTATCCTTCTGATTTTATCTTAACACGTAAAGTATGTGACAGCTGTTCTGTATGGGATAAAAATTCAGTGAATGAAAAAGAGTATTGACAGAGATATCTAACAATAGCTCAATAGAGGATAAAGAGGTTAGAGAAAAAAGGGAATGAGGAAGAGCACATATGTTGTTTCCCTGCAAAGATGGAAATAAGTCACCATCAAGTGTGTTGCAACTTAGCATGGGCGATCATATTTATCTGCATCTTGCGATCTCCAACAGCACATATTAATTTGTGTGATGGCACTTTTTGTGCCATGACACAAGGCTGTCAATAATCTTATCTTGCTGTCTTCTTCTGTCTCTGCTTCCACAAATCTTCCCAGTTGTCACATGTTCCAGTTTTTCTCATCTAATGATGTGGCCAAAAATATGACTGTCTCTTTCTGTTCTTTGTGATGTCTTGTTTGTTGTATTTACTAGGTTGCATCCTGACCATATCCGGATGTCTCAATGGTCAAGTAATTAAGCCACCTGCCTTTCGTTCTGAAAGTTGTGGGTTCAATTCTAGGAGCTGTGATTTGGTTCACGGGTGCTGTCTACTGTGAGACTCAGGGGGTGTCATTGTTGAAAGTACAAAGTTCATACTTTATGCAATGCTTTCAGCAGACTGCCCTTAAAAAAAACGTCATTTGAAAGTTGACAGGGTTGACACTTTGCCATGGAGACTGCCTGTCACTTCTCGGCTTTTGGCTAAGATCAGAATATAGTATCAGCAGACTGCCCCATGGAAAGAGAACGAGCCATATGGGATACAACCTGGTGCAATGAAGTCAATCCTCTCGCCTTAAAACCCTTTAATCCAGAATGTTGTCCCTCATTTGTATTTTTACATCCTTAGTCCATTTTACACTCAACTTTTCCCTCCATTATAGTTTTCAGTGGAAGCACAGTGGTCATGACACTTGCCTCAAAGCTTGATGGTCATGGCTTCAAGGACACACCGAGGTGGATGTTTAAAACTGGACTGGGCTCACAGGTTGACGCAACCTCAAACTGGTACCAGGGAATGTCTTGGCAAGTAAAAGTGACAGCCATAATAGTGACCAGACCACTTCTCAAGTGCCAACTGGCATATAAAACATAATACTGGCCAGACCACTTCTCAAGTGCCGACTGGCGCATAAAACATAATACTGACCAGACCACTTCTCTAGTGCCGACTGGCATATAAAAACATAATACTGACCAGGTCACTTCTCAAGTGCTGACTGATCTTACAACATGGGGCTAACACAGGTCTAATATGCCTCAAGGCGTAATTTAAAAAAAAGAACCATTCTTCTTCTGCTTCCTCTCTTCATTTACCTCAGTGAAGTTGGGGGGAGGGAAGAAGAGAGAGAGGAAGGGGGCAGGAGGGAGATTAGTTAATATAAGTGCATACAAATTACATTGAATGCAAAAATGGATATAGCTTAAAATTGAGAGATTGTGACATATGGCTGATTTGGAATTTCACCAAAAATAGCTGGCTGATCACTAGAAAATTAATCATTGTGATTACGCTAGATTAGTTAATGTACAGGGTGCATTTTTAATGACTGGGGTTTTTGAAAATATTGCCATTCCAAGTTTTGTATTTACCTTTTATGCTGCATGAACTCCACAAAACTTGGAACGGCAATATTTTCAAAAATCCCAGTCATTAAAAATACACCCTATATATCCACACAACAGTAGATAATTTGTCACATTGGGAGGGGTGGATGTAACGATCCTTTGTGTGCACTTTGTAAGTTGGTATTCATTTCTCGAATATTGTTCTTGATACCATCTCTCCATCTTTCAGATTATCATCCCCTTGCTCTGTAACCACCATATTTCTTCTTCTTCTTCTTCAGTGTGCTTCTAGATGGCACCAGGGCATTTTTGTGTGGCTAACAAACCATTTAATCTGTTGTTCTTTAAGGATTCTTCAATGTTTAAAATAGTTTTCAATCAATTGCTATTTGATGATGTCAAAATAGCTCATCTTTCTCATTTGTATTTCCCTTTAGCAGTGTATGTTTTATATTGAATTGTTCTAGAATGTTATTTGACTTTTCTTTCATTCAAGAAACCCACCAGTTTTCTGAAGACCCACACTTCAAAAGCCTCAGTGAAGGTCACCATGGCTGAATGGATAAGAGCTCTTGCTTGTAAATTTCTGGTGTGCTGATGCTGAGGTAGCGGGTTCAACCCCATACATCGATCAATTGGACTAAAATGTTGACTTTTTTATGTAAATTACCTCAGAAGTCTGAGTGGGTTCACCTGATGGTGAGGGACACTGGTAATAGGGAAAGCTAATTCACACACACAAAAATCAGTCCAGGAAGTAATAGCACATTTATGGACAGCGCTTGAATTAAAGCGAATGTTCGCAAAATTGTTTTTTAAAAGTCCCAGTTTTATGTTCCATCTTTTCATTGGCAGAGTTCTACAATTATGACAACAACAAGGAAATCAATGTCACTTACATTATCCAGAATGAGAATCACCGGCCCTCTCTTTGAATCTTCGTGACCTTCACACATCTTGATCACCCCCTTCTGGACCTGCATGAAGATTTGGGTCAGAGTTGCGGTAACATGCGGGGGCCACATAGACTCTACAAGGTGCCGTATGTCTCCCTCATTGGCTTCTAACAAGATATCTAGCAAGCTCTGCAAGCAAAACCAATAACTTATATGCATGAAAGATCAGTGCCAAGTGGTAACTAACAAAACTAACTCCATTTACTGTCTCTATATACTGTCTGTCTCTATATGCTGTTGTGTCTATCTCTATCCATCCATTATTCCAGCCACCTATTTATTTCTTCTCCGAGTTGCATGTTCTTTACAGGACATCACAGTCAACCCCAGTATTTTTGGCTGTTCATGATTTCTTGGTAAGTTTACTTTCAGTAGTTTGCCATTGCTTTCTGAAAAACCGGTACTCATACTTTTGTATGGAAAACCAACGTGAGGTGGTCTGCTTCCAAATCGACCACATCTGTTTTGAACACGGTGTGCGGGATTACAAATTACATTTGGAAGGTATGGCAGCAATGTAACCAGCATATTTGCCTACCGGTCCAGTAGTCATGTTAAAATCCCAATTAAAGCGGGAATTTCTTTAATTGATCTGGGCTCCCAGGTTGACCTCGATTAAAGCTGGTCCCAGGAAACACACCTTGAGACAAACAACTGTGTGTTGTGTATTTATCTATGTGTTCGTTATATTGCTTTAGTACGCTGGTGTTGTTTCTGAAGTGTGCACCCAACAGTGAAATATGCCAAGCAATAAATTAAACATCTTGTTTGTGTATTAATTATTCAAATTTACAACACTTTTCAATAAGTAAGGAAGATAAATCTGCACTAACAGCTCTTTATAACTAACAGGTATTACAATGGATATAAATAAAGGAGATAATAATGTATCCTTAGCTATGTTTACCTAAACAAACAGACTAAACAATAGAAATAAGTGAAGAAGATAAATTGTATCCTTAGCTATGTTTAGTTAAACAAACAGACTAAACAATAAGAAGAAAATAAATTGTACCCTTAGCTGTGTTTAGCTAAACAAACATATAATACAATAGATTTAAGTGAAAATACTGTACACTTAGCTCTGTGTAACTAAGCAGACAATAATAGAGATACAAGTGAAGATAATACTGTACCAGCTCTGAGAAGATAAACAGACAACAACACAGAATTAAGTGAAGAAGATAATACTGTACCCTCAGCTCTGTGTAGCAAACACGATAACCATGTTGTTGTTGAACGGTGTCCACTGCTCTCCTTCCTGCATCATCTAAATATGCCTGGACAGGTTGCTGCTTCACCCAGCCTGGCAGACCTCGCAACAGCCACCTGTAGCCAGCCAAGAACACTTCTTGCAGATAGTTCAAGATTTCCTGGCCAGACAAAAAAAAAGTTTGGTTATGTAAAAATCAGCCATAACTTTAGGGTATAATGAAACATAGATGTGTTACAAATCCCAAGAACACACAACAAAACCAAACATATATACAAAACATTCCCTATGGAGATTTATAGGGTGTATTTTTAATGACTGTGCAGTGTTTGAAAATATTGCTGGTCCAAGTTTTGTATTCATCCTCTGTAAAGTTTATGCGACATAATAGGTAAATACAAAACTTTGACCGGCAATATTTTCAAACACTGCACAGTCATTAAAAATACACCCTATACTTCTGTTAACAGGACAGGACAAAAACTGCTGGTGCACTTGAGGTCAATGGATCTATTTGCTCATGACCTTGCACTCCAACATGGCCAGGATAGTATATCCAAGTAATTAGGGTTACCGTCAGGAGGAAACAACCTCATTATTGTTCCAAAAATTAGTTTATGAGTGTACCACAATTTGCGATGGAATAGTGACATGTTTTGAAGATTCATAAAGTCAAAATGAATAACTTTAACATGTACATTTCGGTAAATTATCTCTGTGAGGAGAAATACATACACATGTAAAACAATAGAAAATGGAACATATTCTTCAAATTAGACAATATCTGATGTCTTCGTGGCTAAGGGCTTACGGATGCTGTTCGTTAGCCCGCTTACCCGCGTTCAAAACACAGCTGCAACCAATTTGGCAGCAGACTGCCTTATGCTGGTCTTTAACGTGTTGGTATGGGAGCAGGTTGTTCAGAAAGCAATGACAAACTACTGAATGTAAAGTTACCAAGACATCAACAACAGAAGTAAAATGCTGGTGTTGACAGAGATGTCCTGTAAATAGGATATTAAAAAAAAGACAATATCTAGCAAATGAAAGTATCAATCAAGCTTCTTCTTTTGTTCATTTCAAATTTGTCTATATTTGCTTTGTGTGTATTTGCTTGCTTTGGGCTCAAATGTAGTCCACAAACACGCTACTACTTCTATTACACCGGACTGATGTTTGCGTGTGGATCAACTTTCCCTATTACCAGTGTCCTTCGCTATCAAGTGAACCCACTCCAACTTCTGAAGTGCTGGTAATTTATATCCCACAGTCAAGGATGAGAAGTCAACATTTCAGTCCAACTGACCGGTGTAGGGGTTGTACTAACTACTTCAGCATGAGCACAGTAGAAGCTGATGACTGAGCACTCTTATCCATTCAGTTATGCTGACCTCTAAAGTGTCTACAACATGTGGTGTTCCCCAGCGGTCACTCCTCGAAGTACTAACCACGCCCAACATTGCTCGACTTCTGTGATCGGACAAGAACTGGTATTTTCAACATAGTAGGCTGTAGAAGTCTCTTGTAAGAATTTCACTGTCTTGTTTAGTTCACTCAGTGCTTCATGGAGTTTATCTTCCACTGTTGTTTCTCGTAGGCCAGAAGGTTTGCATAGATGTGACTATTTCCAGTAGTCTTTGAGTATGTGATCTACTGTCCGCAGCACCAATCCACATGTGCACATGGCTGATTCACCAATAAAGTTCTTCTCCCTATTGCAGTCTAGATCCTCAACTATATCACGCCAATCCATCCTAGATTTTGCTATATCCTGCACTTCACTCCATGTGTTCACAACATTATTCATTTGTCTTTAATTCTGTTTTTCAGGTTTCCCTTTATTTTGTTAATCTCAAAGTGCTAATCTTTCAATATTTCATATCTTCTACCACTTGAGCTGTCTTTCCCATTCCATACCATACAGTTCCAGCATTCAAGGTGCCAATTCAGGCTTTCCTAGATGAAAGGAATGGGCGATATGAACTCCTTGTGGCTTTCTCTGCATCATATCATAACTCTTCTAGAACAGTCACATTTCCTCTTGGTAGACAGATGTGCCTAATTTCCTCTTGGTTGACAGAGTTGCCTCATTTCCTCTTGGTTGACAGAGTTGCCTCATTTCCTCTTGGTTTACATAGTTGCCTCATTTCCTCTTGGTTGACGGTTGCCTTATTTCTGCTTGGTTGGCAGTTGTCTCTTTTCCTCTTGGTTGACAGTTGCTTCATTTCCTCTTGGTTGACAGTTGACTCATTTCCTCTTAGTTGACATAGTTGCCTCATTTCCTCTTGGTTGACAGTTGACTCATTTCCTCTTAGTTGACAGTTGCTTCATTTCCTCTTGGTCGGCTGAGTTATTCTGTCTTCCTTACCTGTAGACATGTTCATGGTCGACTGAGTTATTCTGTCTTCCTGACCTGTAGACATGTTCATGGTAGGTTGAGTTTTGCAGCTAGGGTATCATCAGGGATGGGGTAGCCAACCCTGTGCCCAACCCTCCTTAGCCGCCTCTTATGACATGCTTGGAAGGTTACATTGTTGCTTATAGACCCAGGTAAACTTAGGTAGTTAAAGAAAATACTCACCGGTATGTGTTTATGTCCTTTAGTATAACAGCTTAAACAAGTGCAGCTGAGAATTGTTGCTTTATACACTCTCTTGATATATGTAAGCTGAAAAACACAATAAAATGACTCTTAGTCACAATTACAAGGAGATTGCTGGTGTAAATGTCTGTGTATAATTATGTGTGTGAAAGGCAGAGATGAAACACTCTCATGTGGATGTGGAATAAAAGGGAAAACCACATCATTATTATAACCATCATGAAGAATTAGCGCTGCATCTGTCCCAGGAGAAATCAGAGACTTCTTGCAGTAATCCAATAATCACGACTCTCATAGTTTGGTCGCACACTATGACATGAAGGAACATTAAAGAAAGTAGTACTAGGGGGGCAGCATGCTGGGACAAAAAGAGGAAGGAGTAGACCAAGGAAAACATTTATAAGACAGAATGTACAGATCTGCCGATGCAGACATCAATTAATCAATCAGGTGCCATCTCCACAATGAAGGTTGGCTACAATAGATCTCCAACACTGTTTATCTCTCGTCTTGATCGTACATTCTGTCAGACTGTTGTTTGTCCATCTCTTGATATCTGTCATCTTGTATTGCGGTCTACCTCAGGCTTGCTTTCCTTCAACCTTACCCTCCAGTGTGGTTTTTATAAGTGTTGTCTTTTAACGTGGATGAAAGATTACTTCTTTTAACGTGGCCGAAACATTTCACTTGTCTCTTCTTTTATTTCTTTCTTCAACTCTTTTCATTCCCAGTTTTTCTAGAACCTCTGTGTTTGTTTGTGTTTGTTTCCATGGAATACAACATATTCGTTTGTACATCCACATCTCCAGGGCCTCTGTTCGACGTTATAATTGCTTGTTCACTATCCAGGCTTCTGCGCATATACTAACGTTGAATATATATAACATGTGACAATTCTGATTTTTAATGTATTGTTAAGCTCTCTAGATGTTAATACTGATTTTCATGTTGTTGAAAACAATAGAAGACAAACATAGAATTAAAGACATGGCATGAGATGGAATAACAACAAAGACACATGACCAGCCCAAGGATTGAAACTATTAATAATAATGTATCTGATCTGATCAGGGCTGGATTCACCATTAGGAAAGTTAAGTACATGCTAAGGGCATCAATGTAAAGGAAACATCAGAGAAATGTTCCATTGTTGGATTGACCGTGGACCATATTGGGCAAAACTGCAAATGGTGCAACTTAACTAGGCTCCACAAAACTGGGGCTCCCACAACAAAAATATTTCAAATATAAATAAAGTAGAAGTATGCAAAAAATAAACATTACTTTCTATCTTACTATACAATTTTTGTTCATATTTTAAATTAGATGTATAAAAAAGCACCAAAAGGCTTTAAATGCCTATGACCTCAAAAGATCTTAATCTGGTCCAGATTTTATCAATCTGTTAATTCTGGCATTGATTTTTTTCATCTTTACAAGTTCACCAAAGTACAAAATACTGCACAAAAGCAGTCATAAGTTTACAAATCCCATTACAAATAATCCTAAGGATAAGAATTAAAATAACACAAAATTTAACCCCAAAAAAAGTTTCATTAACAAAGTTTTAAAGATACCTGTAAGTGACAACTGGAAAAATTTGTGAAAAGAGAGACAGAGCAAGACAACAAAAGAGGATTCTTCACAGCAGTATCATGGCATGAAAGGATGTCAACGTGCACACAGATGTATGCTGTTAGAGATTGCAAGATATGGAGGAGCATGGTCACCCATGCCAGTTGAAAATGCATTTAATAATAAAAGATACCTAAACCATCAAAGTCATGTGTAACAAACATTGCTTATAACGTGAAAACAGAAGCCACTTACTAATTGAAATGTGTGCCTTGGTAGACCAATGGTAATGGGTTCCTGGTTACGATTTAGCCTTGTGACAAATATCTGACCGTTGCCGGGATTTGTTGGGTCAAAATTAGCAATGGTCACCTGAACCACTGTCCAATCTGAAAGACCAGAATATACTTGTATATAACAAAGTTACACAGCACTGCCAACGTTACATCATATGTTTGTTCTTGTTATTAGTGAGTCATGACTAATTACCCCAGATGAGCACAATTTTTCACACCATGAGACATATTAAGTACTGCCCACTAGCACCATATATTTATACCAATCTGTGCTCAAAGAGAGATAATTGTTAGTATCATGCTGGTTGATAGAACAATCCCTGCCTAAAAGGACATTCAAGCACCTGACCACTGGGTCAGCAGGCAAGCATGCTAGCCACTGCACCTTCACCCTCCCCCCAAACACATAAGCAAAAAAACTGAAACAGAATTAAAAGTACAATAGTGACTACATGGTTGAAAAAGGTAATCCTGTGACTGATGTGGCCATTGTGCCACAAAGAGCCAGAATTTGAAACTAAACTTTATTGCTATTTATCCACAAGGAGCCATACCAGAAACTAAACTCTATTGCCATTATGCCACAAGGAGCCACATTATAAACTAAACTCTATTGCCACTGTGCCACATTATAAACTAAACTCTATTGTCATTGTGCCACATTATAAATTAAACTCTATTGTCACTGTGCCATATTAGAAACTAAACTCTATTGTCACTGTGCCACATTATAAACTAAAATCTATTGTCATTGTGCCTCAAGGAGCCACATTATAAACTAAACTTTACTGTCACTGTGCTACATTATAAACTAAACTCTATTGCCATTGTGGCTGCAAGGAGCCATACTGGAAATTAAACTCTATTCCCTTTGTGGTTGCAAAAATCCACATTACAAACTAAACTCCATTGCTCTTGTGGCTGTAAGGAGCCTTACTAGAAATCATACTCTATTCCCATTGTGGTTGCAAAGATCCACATTAGAAACTAAACTACAATAGACAAATGAAATAACACACATAACTGTCATAAACATATCACATTTCTAATATATAATGAAATAATGATAGCAATTACACTATATATGATAGTCAACATCATATATGTTAAGAAGAATTGTTAAATTATTTGATAATAGCAAAATAAACTAAATCTTAGCAACATTTCAACTGTTTATATTCAATTAAAATAGAGGCAACTGTTGAAATAATTACTTTTGTGTATGACACCGATGACTGGGAAAAGAACTTCCTCAAAATATTGCTGAAGTTTAGTTTCTGTTTAGTTATGTCAGAATTTTCGCATACAGTCAAGATGACAGAATATACTTTATACACAAATAAGACATATTAACAAGAGTCAATTGTTCAAATGTTGGGACACCTTTAATTTAAAAATAGTCTAGTTGTCTGTGTCAGAGTACACTTGTTGCTTCAGTGAGGTGGCGCTGTTGTCATTTAAAGGCACCAGATTTGAAATCCTGGTCTGGTCACTACGGCTTTCAATTTGTGTTGTCCAGTGTGTCCTAGCTGGCTACGTGGCGAAGAGGTTACGGGCGCAGATTGTAATCTCACATACCCGCGTTCGAAACACAGCTCGGGCGATTTGGCAGCAAACCACAGTGCGTTGGTTTTTTAACGAAATGGTATGGGTGCCAGATGTTCAGAAAGCAATGGCAACCTACTGAACGTAAACTTGTCAAGAGATCACAACAGCAAAAAATGCAGGTGTTGACTGCAACGTCCTATAAACGATATGCAACCAACTTTTTTGTTTAAAGTGTGTCCCAAAATCTCTACTTCTTTCCTTGATTTATATGGTGGGTTTATTTCTCAAGCTACTTTAACAAAACTCATCTGAGCTGACACAAGATGTTGAATTCAAGGAAAATGCAAAAGATTACAAACCAGCGGGTAATAAAGCCAGCCTGCCTTTGAAGTTCTCTACGACATCACCTCCAAAGCTCATTGTAGACATGGCATCCCTTATGGCTTGTTGATCCTTCTGAACTTCCTCTTGGCTTAAGTTTTCCCAAACATCAGTCATTCTGAAAGGCAAACCAGAAAATAAAAGCATAATAAATCCAACACTATTGCTACATATTCTTTCTTACGTTATATACTTGGAAACATTGAGAGTCACAGGGAACTAGGACAACTAATGGAAGACATGTTTCCTGGAAGTTGTGGCTGGGGCAGATCAAGATGACAGTGTACACAGGGCATTATATAAACACTGCAAATGAACATAATTCTACTCTATAAGTCATGTCTGAAACTGATACTACAATGTGGCTACTCTAGGACTGAAAAACAATGGCAGCTGGGCTGACCAAAGGTTGTTATAACCCTAACGGTTCAGTCGTCTAAGTCCGCACTGCCCACAGATTCCAGTTTTACTAGCTCCATGTGCCTTAATACCAAATGGGTATTATTACTTTACTGTAGTGGAGTTGGATGTTATCTAGTTATTCACTCTGCATACTAACCCCAAAACCTTAGCGACACAGGTCTTACCCCCCAGGGACATACAAATGGGATTATATTCACTGACAAAATATTTAGAGGTGTTATTGGTTAACGCAAGTAGGGTCATCACACTCAAGTCACACAAATAAGTGTTCCGACTCCTTCAGCATATATCAAAGTGCATGGATGCTAACTTCCCCTGCCACTCAAGTTTAATACATATCTGACCTAAAGACAGTCAGCAGTTGAAGAATACAGATAAAGAGCTCTTCTCCATGCTGTAATGTCAAATACCACAAAATAATTGACACTCTCCACAAGTAATGCACACATATGTAGACCGGTAGTAAAATCCTACCTCAGCTTGTTGCAGAAGTCAATATACATCAGGTGCTGAAACGTTACATTCATGGAATCTGTCAGATGGGCAGCAATGTCTACTTGTTTTGAACATGCCTGATTGGCCTGCCACGCTAAAAAAAAAAAAAAGACAAATACATAGTATCAGATGTGACTAATTTTTAAAATTCAGTATGACATAAATATGTCAAATGCCTTTTGTAAAATTAAGCCTGTGGCTTAGAGGATAGTAAAATGTGCAGTTTCATAATTCCCCGTCAGACAGAGTCCAGGATTTGAAATCAGCTGCAGTCAACTTGAAATAAAGCTTCTTTGCATTGATTTCAATGGCATGAGGTGCAGCCATTCAGAAAGCATTGCCAAACTACTGAACTAACATTGGCTATTAAACCACAAACAGCCAGTAAATGTTGGGGTTGAGTGCAACATCCTGTAAAGGACAAGAAATTAACTTTAGCATTATGTATGTAATGTACCTTTTGTAAGTGTAAATATGTAGTGTTCCAAAAATTATGATGAGCATGTGAATGAAAACAAGAAGTGGAACTAGTCAGTTTTACATTTCTCAAAGATTACAATAGAAGATAAATAATAATTATTATATACACTTGGTTATAAATTTCAGATTTTGTTAGTGTGGTGGATCTGTGCTGAAAGGTAAAAGAAGTGCCTGGGGGGTACGTGGCCAAGATTGGTGGATGGTATTTGGTGCAGGAGAGCCTGGCTTATGATACTACATCTACTCTGGTGAATGGAGCTGGAGGCAGTCATGGATGTGTCCCACTGGCTGTCGGACAAACGGCACATCCATGTCATGATCGTAAGAGACTTTCAAAATGTGATGAGAACGGTATGAAGACAGGCATGATTTGGGCAGTGACAGGCTTCAATTCAATGATAAAAAATAGAGAGCTTCTGTTGTATTTCCCCCTAGAACATGCTGTGTTGGGGAAATGAGCAGACAGATTGGCTGGGTCTGTATCCTATGGTGGGGTATTGGTGCATGATAATACTTCAGACACATCATAGCTACTCTAGAAGGGAAAAAGTAATTGCAGCCAGGCTGACCAAAGGTTTTATACCCCTCATGGTTCATCCATGTCTGCATTGCCCAAAGATGTTGGTTTTACTAGTTTCATGCGCCCATTAAGCACACTATCAATCAAGGGTCTCATGTACCAAATGCATCATGGGTATTATTACCTTATTATAGTAGAGTTGATGTATTCACTTCATATACTTATCCCAAAACCATAGCCACGCAAGTCCTTATCCCAGGAAAGAATCACTGTATGGTTAAATGCCCAGTTTATGTACAGATGTTATTGGTTATTGGCAGTAAATGACAGACAGTTTTTATGACAGTTATTGGTTAAAAGAAGTAAGGTCCCTAGACTCAAGCCACACTAATAGGTGTTCTATCTCCTAAAGTAGATATTAAAACTGTATGGATGCTAACTTTCCCTGTCCCCCAAGTTTAATATATATCTAACCTACAGGCATTCCTGTTGAGGATACAAAGGAAGAGAACTTTTCTTCACACAAAAACAACTTTAAATATAATGAATAATTCACTAACAAATGTCTGTAACATGGCCTCAGACATGACTACCATTTACCCCTAGTAAAGCACTGGCACCTGGCCATCTTGACAGACGATAGTTTATTACATTGTGTTTCAAAAAAAAGGCATAACTACAACCCATGGCATAACTATAACTCCAGCGATGGAGTTATACTTCTCCATAGCACAAAGCCTGGGCTGAATTGTAGAGACCATATGTTGCTGATGCAGTCATGATCCCTCTCTCGGCCTGCCTAGTTTACTCCAGAGGAAAGGTAACACCAATACACCTAGACCAAGACAAGCTGTCGGATCAGCAAAGCAATGATCTATCTGTCCACCTGTTGGAGCTTTAATCCTAGACAGTTGCCGACCAAGGCTTAGAGCCTGGTCTGCCCTGCCATGGCATTTAGTCTTTAGGTTGCATTTCCTCTCACTAGGATAAAAATTGTACCCTCCCATCTGCACTCCTCTGCCCAAAGTCATTGGTACAATGTGGGTGTCGGGTTTTGTGAGAGCCACAACATTCAGCACTAACAGAAAGCAGGCTCTACTGTCTACTGTTATACGGAAGCTCACTCATGTCTGACTAAGACCTGACCCTCTAGTAAAGACAGACTGAGAATGCTTTGATCTATGCCTACTCACCATCAACCATCTGTTCCTCCCATAAACACAAGGCCATAGACTGGGATGTTTGTCTGTAGAGCCAGTAGTGGGTGTAATCGTGGAACTGTTGCAGGGCACCCCGCAAGCAACTAATCCTCTGAGCAACTAAGAACAATGAGAACATTAATTAGTGCTGAGCAAAGACAAACATATATATATAGGGTATTTGTAAAGCCTCGCTACACTTTGTATGTAGAACAAATTTGAAAAATTCCTTCTTCCGCTGATAACACCATTCTGTTTTGAGTGAAAATAATTACTCCAGCAGACGACAGCCATTCACTGCATATTGCTTCACGATGGACTGTGGAGCACATTTTTTGATGACATCATGTACTTCATTTTTCAAATTTGTTCTACATACAGAGTATAGTGAGAATTTACAAACACCAGATAGAACATCTCTTCTTATTACAATCAATATCTTTGATGATTACAGTCAAGTATTCATTATGAATGTGACTGTTTTTTGTTTTTTTAATTCCTCTTTATTTCTATACAGTACAAAGTAAACAATCCTTTTTTTGTTGTTGCAAACTTTGGAGCCTTTGGACATTCCTAGCGTCATATATTTACTGACCAATTGACATTCCAGGGGTGATGCTGTTAATATCACACCAGCCGCGTTTACTTCTCAAGACATTTGTCGATCCCAGGTTAAGTTTTAAAATTTGCATTGATTCAAATTCAAACCCAAGACCATAGGGCCAGTAGGTAGGTAAGCGTAATTGCCACTGAGCTACCATGGCTCCCAGTTCCACACAACTAGCAGTTTGTTTGTTCATTCAAAGGGACAGTGTATTTCTCTTATCTCGATGTTTGTGTCTTCTCATTATCATGACCAAACAGTATCTTCTGCTGTGATGTAGACAAGAAATCTGTACAGCAAAGTCACAGAACATCCAAGCAGAAAATAACTCTCAATAATGATACTTGGTTGAACAAAAGAACCACGGCAGACACCAGGAGGGATGAAGTCCACATCCCAAATGCAACATATAATATCTGACATGGAAGAACAAAAGCATGATTTACAGACTTTAAATGTTTTTGAGTTACAGATCACCTCAGATTGCTTTCTAAAAAAAATATTCTTGTAAGAATCCAGCTCTTACAGATATAAGAAAATTACTTCTCCTGAGCTAGATTTCTTGGGGCGCTCGCTCGCTTTTAACCCAAGCGTAGTCCATACACTCTACTTCCAGTAATGCTGGACTGAATTTTGCGTGTAGGTTAGCTTTCCCTATTAACAGTGTCCCTCGCTATCAAGCGAACCCACTCCGGCTTCAGAGGTACTTGTAATGTACGTCCCCAAGTCAAGGATGACAGGTCAACATTTTAATCCAACTGTCCGCAGTAGGGGTTGAACCCCTTACCTCGGCATCAGAACACAGGTTGTTTAAGAACATGCGTTCTTATCCATTTGTCCATGATGACCTGCCCGGAGCCAGGTAAAAGGAAAACTTTATATTCTTCTTCATTCCTCTTTTGAGGTGACTGTGCAGCATCTAGTCACTCAAGAGGTCAGTGTGTCTGGCTTCAGCATGCACTTGTGAAAGGTTTGCTTGCTCAAGATGGACAGACTCCATCTACTTGTGGACAGATTTTTCTTTCCTTACAACCTTGCCAGGTTTTTACAGCCTACTCTTAGCAATTTCTCCACCTCCCGTGAGATATTTATTATGCACATGGAACCTCCTGTTTGTTCACTCTTATCCAAGAAGACTAGGTACCTGTCTAATTACCTAAGGGATCGTGCAATCATGTGATGTCCTTAGGAACCAACGGTTCTTGGATAAATTCCCAACCCAATGGTGAGATTCAACCCTGTACCTTTTTTGAGTCTGAGGACACAGCAATCTCTCAGCCATTGCACCCCATGGAACACGTTATACAGAACAAAACAATAGTAAATGAAGATGTGGAGGTGGAGCAGCAGTAGCAGAAGATGAAGTGGAGGAGCAGCAGCAGAAGCAGAAGATGAAGCGGAGGAGGAGCAGCAGTAGCAGAAGAAGAAGTGGAGGAAGAGCAGCAGTAGCAGAAGAAGAAGTGGAGGAGGAGCAACCATGGTAGAAGAAGAAGAGGAGGAGTAGCAGAAGAAGAAGTGGAGGAGGAACAGCTGTAGCCTTGCTTACCATTCTGACAGGCAGCCAATGATGGAAACTTTTCTGTTAATTTGTTAAACCTCAGGGATTTTTCATTTTCATCTGAATGTTGATTAACACCTTGCCCATCATCAATACTATCACTGTAAGCCACAGTCTCTACTTCTGGCACTCCTTGAGCACAACTACCTGCTAGATTTCTGCATGACTGTTGTTCACTTTTTGAAACAGTCTCTTTGCTATTTTCTTCCAAGACAGGAAACAGCAGCAACGATCTCCTGTCATCCCAGCTCATCCTCTTTCTTGCAGCTTCACGCACAACTGAAGGAATGACGTCAAGCTCGCTGGGAAAGCTGCCACAAATGGCCTCTGGTTCTGGCACATCATCAATGGGCAATGTTTTCAGAACTGTCAGATAATCCACGCTGCTCCTCAACAAAAATGCTGAAGCCACAATGACATTACACATGTGAAACCCACGAGCCTGGCAGCCCACTACTTCAGCAATGTCCAACAAGTTAAGGACATATCCAACATCAGGCTCTGCATGATCACATGACAACTGGGCATATGCAGATTTGATGTACAAATTCTGGGAATATATTTCTGCACATCGGTATGCAGTTTCAGCTAACACTCTGTTACTGATGTGTATGTTTCGGTTCAGACATGACACTTTCAAGCCGGAGTCAGTGAAGAGCTCCACTAAGTTGTTGCATGCAGACAGACTTACCAGCTGATAAGCCATGTTCAGCGAGTGCTGGAGTAAACTGGACACAAAACAAATGCTCTTTTTCTTCCTCCACAAAATCTGGAAAAACAATATAAATTGAAATTATTAAATTATGGGGAGAACCAATTTTTAGAAATGTGAAGAAAAGACTAAGGAGAGGTGCTTCTGCTGAGATCAGTAATACAGTTGAGTGATCTATCATACAAACTCACTCACATACAAAAACATGACATACACTTATGATTTCCATAGATGTGATAAATGTTATGTAGGCTGGTTGGTTGGTTGTGTAACATCTGGTATCTATGTTTAAGAATGTGAAGACAAGAACAAGGAGAGGTATTTCTTCTTAGATCAATAACTCACACACACATACAAAAACATGCCATACACTTATATCTTCAATAAATGTGATATATGTTATGGACATCTTCCATAACTGTGATATATGTTATCTAGACTAACTGTGACCACCCCGGAGGATTTTTTAAACTCTTAAATCAAATGTATTGACATTCAGGTCATATGAACCCCAAAAATGGTTTCCATCTATCAGAGTTAGATTTGTGTAGAACATCCATCAGGATAGAGCAAAGTTGGTGTAGACAATATCAATACCCAAGAGGGTCACACATTATGTAGGTAGATTTGTGTGTCAATACCCAAGGGGATTACCCATTATGTAAGTAGATGTGTGTGTCAATACCCAAGGGGGTCACCCATTATATAGATAGATTTGTGTGTTAATATCCAAGGTAAATACCCATTATGTAGGTAGATTTGTGTGTCAATAGCCAAGGGCATTACCCATTATGTTGTTGGATTTGTATGTCAATACCCAAGGGCATTACCAATTATGTAGGTAGATTTGTGTGGTGGTATCTTCTGGTACAAGTTGAATTAATTTGTAACAAATGCACTGGCACCATCTTGATAGACGATAGTTTGTAACATTGTGCCTAAAAAAGGCACAATAGCTAACCTGGATTATGGATGGAGTTATACCTCTCCATAGCACACAGCCAGGGCTGAACTGTAGAGACCATGTGTTGCCCATGCAGCATGAACTCCCTCTTGGCCTGCCTAGTTTACTCCAGAGGAAAGGTAACACCAACACAACTGGAACAAGACAAGCTACAGGAGCTGCCGGATCAGCAAAGCAAAGCTCTATCTCTGTATCAGAGCTTTGATCCTAGACCAGTTGCCGACCAACCCTTAGGACCTGGTCTGCCATGCCATGACATTTAGTCTTAGGCTGCATTTCCTTGCACTAGGATAAGACTTGTACTCTCCCAACTGCACTCCTCTGCCCAAAGCCGTTGGCACAATGTGGGGTATTCGAATTTGATGAGCGCCATCCAACATTCAATGCTAACAGAAAGCAGGCAGCACCATCTACTTTCACACTGTAGCTCAGTCACATCTGACTAAGACCTGACATTCTTACAAATATATTCTTTTATATTTATGTATCACTATCCTAAAATTCCCGGCTTCCTGGCCAAGAGGTTAGCGACTTTTCTCCGTAATCTCATATACTCTCGTAGGTAACATGATGATGGTGAGAATCAGCAGTGGTTCAAATCACGTCGGTAACTTAAGGGGTATGTGAGCTGGCCGCTCAGAAAGCAATGGAAAACTACTGAGCATAATCTTGCCAAGAAATCAACAATCAGCTGAAAGATGCTGATGTTGACAGCAATGTCCTGTAAAGGGTATGCAAACATTTATTTATTATCCTAAAATTACATTGATAAACATACCTCTGCTTGAAAACACATCAGATTAATGGAAGTAGCAACATTCTGTAATTGACAACAGCCGCAGCAGGCACTTATGTCAGTCAAGATGAGGCAATCCCGATCAGGCGTTATGTCACCGCTTTCAGGCTCAGAGTCTTTCAGTAGGTCTGAGAGCAGATGATGTCTTAAACCTGTTGGATGAAAAAGGACACACATGATACATTTTAGACATGAAATTAAAACTTGTTTGAATAAAACTTGCAATGTTTCCAAACCTAGACAGAATGGCAACAACTGATCAAATATGGAAGAATGGCAACAATTTATCAAATACCTCTCACAAAGCTATTTCTACAAATTTAGTGAAAGCAGTAGTGTAAAAAAAATAATTTCTTCTTGCCATGATACTTTAGATAATCTTCTTCGTAATTGTGTTGTGCCTGTTTACAGCAGAGCTGTGATATTTGCATCTTTTGGCCAACACATCCGACTTCTTCAGGCATTTGTTGGATGGGTTACCTTCCCAGTAATTTAGGTAAGTACACCTAAAGCCAAATTCTCATGATGAAAATGACTTCATTTTTTTTAAAAGTTTTTTGTTAGATTCATACAACTTGGTGTTTAGTGTTGATTTAGTGATCTTTAAATCAATGCGGACAGGACAGTCCCGCAGAACATGTTCATCAATTTGTGTGCTTCTAACATGCACAACTGAAGCAGACAGCGGAAGCCTATAATGTTTATTCAGCCTCTTATGTCCCATCTTTGGGCAAAGAATGGTGATATGTATTGCCAATCAAGCATATAGTAGCTATCAACATGTTGATTCCATAATGTCCTAATAATATATAGAAATCTCTCAGTTCCTGAAATTATGAAGCTTTCTTATCTTCTTGCTCCCATTTTATTTCACATCTGTTTTCATTGCCAGGTAAACCACAGTGGATAGTATACACTGCAGCATGCTTCTCTTTCTGCCAGCTAGCCATTTCTCATCTGTGGGAGCTGACCACGTTCGAAAGTTTTCTGAAGATAACCGGGTGGCAGTCAAAGTTAGATCATTTGTGTAGCTTGCTCTACACTCCTTGCCTCAGTTTTATAGTTGATATACAACTGAACAATGAGAGTCTACCATATCTCACAATGCTTGTCAGAATATGAGGTATATGTGAAAGACCCTATGGTGCACATGAAAGACTCTGTAGTGCACATGAACGACTCTGTAGTGCACATGAACGACTCTGTGGTGCACATGAACGACTCTGTGGTGCACATGAATGACTCTGTGGTGCACATGAAAGACTCTGGAGCACATGGATGACTGGTGCACATGAAAGATTCTGGAGCATATGGAAGACTGGTGCACATGAAAGATTCTGTGGTGCACATGAAAGACTGGGTACATGAAAGATTCTGTGGTGCACATGAACAACTCTGTGGTGCACATGAACAACTCTGTGGTGCACACAGTAAATGCTGGCCTTATGAGTTAGGGTTCAAATTCACATCGAGACAAATTTTAAAAACTCATCTGGACTCCTGAGGCAACCCAGCCTAAAATGAGTTCCAGGAAATGTCTTGGGGGGAAAGAAGGTGGCCTTTGTGATATTCACCATCTCACTCCTTCAGTGTTGATTGGTCTATTTAAATATGGGGCTAGCATCATACATCCTTGACCTTACTTTACTAAATATCCCTTACCTTACTTTACTAAATATATACATTTATACAGTTAAATTCCATTTGTCCTGTAGCACAGCTAACTAACACATTACAAGCCTTACTGGATAATCCTTATTCTCCATCTATCCATCAACACAAATGACAGTAAATTCAAGTTTTAGACTAGCATTTTTATTCAGAATCCTACAATTCTCAAATGGAATTATCTGTTTAAATATTGAGCACAACCCACTACTGGCAACGCTGACTGTATTCTGGTATGAACCTAAGGCCTATCCACGTCAACATGGAAGCACTATACTCGAGTTTCGCTCTCGTTTGAGCTCGTCAGTAGTGCATATCCCTGACCGGATCCGGAAACAAGCCCTGGATCACTGGCATGTGAAGCGGGTGTGTAACCACGCAGCACATGCTGGACACGCCAAATTATCATAACAGAACACCACAACGTCACCCATCGTAGGCTATGCTCAAGATTGCCCAATCGCCGCGACTGACGTCTGTCAATCGATGTGGACCCGAACGATTAGGACTTCTCACTGGCTCACCAGACCTTCTAAATTCCAGGCCCCCGAATTATCTGTCTCTTAACATCCATACTGTAAATAAAGTCTATTCAAGTCATTATAGGAAATGAAACAATATTCTTACTGATCTTTTGCTGAATTGAACAAGAATGAGGCTCGTCTTGCCATCTAGTCATTTTAAACCCACATGCCAGTTTGTCACTGGATACAATTTCGACTGAAGGTGTCCCATGGCCACCTTGAAGACAAGGTTCTGAAGTTGAAATACTGTGTTTTAAATAGCTCTGAGCATTCTGCAAAGAAACAAATATTTGTAAAAGTTTTAAAAAATAATATGGTAACAAAGTGAAGACTAGTTTTTATTTGGTTTGAAATATTAAAAAGTATAACTCTAAATAAGGTAATAAAGTGAAAGTTGGTTTTCACTTGGTTTGAAATATTAAAGATGCAAGCCCTTTCCAAGATTCATGCAACTTGAATGTTAATACATTAGACTCAAGAGTTGGAACTCAGTCTTTCAGAGGTCTTCCAACTAGCCTATTACCTATCTGGTCTTATCACATTCATAACAACAAATGTTTGAAGCATTCCATCCATCCCTCATGTGTCATGCTGGAAAGCGTGGCGGTCACAACTCGCCATTTCACTCGATCACCAGAGTCGTGGATCAACTCAGTGTTCTTGTCTTGACCATGCCTTGTGGCCAAGCCACCCAGGTATTTTTTTCTCGGTCTTCCCCTTGGTCTGTTCCCTTCGATCTTGCCAGTTGTCATAAAGTTCTCCAATTCATTTCTTCTCATAACATGTTCAAAAAATTGTGACTGTCTTCGTCTAATTTCTCTAATAAATTTACGATTTTCATTTCTTTCCTGTAGTACTTGGTCATTTGTTTTTCTGACTGTCCATGGAATTCTTTGCATTCTCCACAGAAACCACATTTCCACAGCCAACAGATGTTTTTCAGCTTGACTGCTCATTGTCCAAGTTTCACATCCATACAAAAGTACAGGCTCTATTTAGCACTTCAACATTCTTTTCCTCGTTTCAATTGACATCTTTTTATTGATCAGTATGTTTTTCATCTTGCTAAAGGCTACTTTCGCCATGGCGATTCTTTTTCAAATCTCCTCAATGCATCTCCCATCAGATGTTATGACTGTTCTGAGATAATTATACCGATTCACTTGTTGAAGAATATTCCCATTTACTTGTATATTACATTGTGGTACTTCTTTCTTCCTAGTGACGGCCATAATCTGTGTCTTTTTACAATTTAATTCTAACCCCAGTTGTTCACTGTGCATCTACTAATTGTTGCAGATCCTGCGCATTGTCTGCAATCAATACCGTATCATCAGCATATCTAATGTTATTGATGTTTCGTCCTCCAATGTTTCCATTTATGTCTTCTACATTTCTGAAAATATTTTCACTGTATAGGGAAAAAAGATCTGGAGACATCACACATAGAAGTATTCACAATCTAATATTACCTGTAACTCAAATGTTGCTTCACTGAGATCACTATAAAGCAATGCTTGTTCAACCAGTCTGCTTGCAAAGATGCTTCCCCTGCAAAGAGAAAATGTATTCATTCATAGAAATATATGAATGATGACAAGAATGTGTCAGAGGTTACTAGGCGAGGCTTGGTGAAATTGTATTATTATATAACTTTTAGATTAAAGATGTGGATCCTGACTGATCCATCTTGAGCACTGCTTGCCATGTTGTCTGGATCTGTGTCCTGTGAATTTCTTGGCATGGCTGTTCCATCTTTCACCCATGCCCTTGCGCATACTAAAACAACTGGCACTAAACAGATAATGCCCGACTTCAGTTTCTTTTGATAAAAACATTACAGGCCCTCAGTGAGTTTTAACAATAAGATTCCCTTCTCTATTATATTTCAAATACAACTTCTCCATAAATACGCAGTTGATCAAATATGTAATTACAAAATGAACTTTTAGTTCTGAATAATTCTTAATGATTAAAGGCTGGACTGTCATTCCCCTGCATCTGGTATTCTCAATACACGCGTCTAGCTCAACAGCATGTCCCAGACCACTTAAACTCACTAAATAACTTTCACTCCTCCACATTTCACACATTCTCCGTGAACTAGTCCTTTCATGCTGCTGACAATTAATCCCCCAACTTTACCAGTCACACTCAATCAATCCTCAATAAATTGGGCCATGTCATATACCAATCGTTACAATGTATATTTTAAAATCCACAGCAGCATCTTCAAGAACAACATCAGTGTGGCCAGATTAAACCAGCCCATGAGGAGGCTTGTCAATCAGCATCAGACTGAAGCAATTAGTCACTTAATGTTGACAGATTTACTAAGGAAGAAAACGAAGCACTATGGACGTGTTTGGGGTACAGTGATAATAATTTGAAATAACCAGCCTGAGGCAGGTCAGGACATATATGCCTTGGTTCTGATAGTCACATTCCCAAACAGAGCGGTACTGTTCTATCACCACTATGAAATATTTTAAGTGCATCTTTTAAATCATGTGTTAGGTAGGCATTCTAATGCTTCATTCATGCACTCCTCTTTCATACATTACTGTACTGGCACCTTGCCCTCTTTGCAGATGGTAGTTTGTTACATTATGCTTCAACAAAGGCATAATAACTACAATCCAAGGCAGATAGACCAGGGATGTAGTTATACCTCTCCATAGCACAAAGCTTCGGCTGAATTGTAGAGACCATGTGTTGCCCATGCAGCATAATCCCTCTCTTGGCCTGCCTAGTTCACTCTAGAGGATTGGTAACATCAGTACATCTGGAACAATACAAGCTGCAGAAGCTGCTGGATCAGCAAAGCAATGCACTGTCAGCCTGTCAGAGTTTCGATCCTAGATAAGTTGCCAACCAAGGCTTAGGGCCTGGTCTGCCTTGCCATGACATTATTTAGTCTTTAGGTTGCACTTCCTTGCACCAGGATAAGGCTTGTACCCTCCAAATTAAGCTCCTCTGTCCGTAGCTGTTGGCACAATGTGGGGTGTCAAGTTTGGTCATCGCCGCCCAACATTTGGCGCTAACAAGACCTGAAATACTACATACATTAACAAGATAACAACAGCACTTATCAATTAGCCAATTTGTACATTAACAGGTTAAAACCAGCACTCACCAAATGGCCAGTTTGAATTTTGCTGCTACACACATTCCTTCCATAAAATAGCGTTTGACTTTCGGGATACACCCAACATACAAGAAGAGCTCTCCCAACAGTTTGACTGTGCATAAAAACTCATGAATTATCTGCCATGGTCCAAGCGCATTACCTGGAAAAAGATATTGCAGACCAGTGATTAGTCATTATAAATTAGTGAAATAGATATTGTAGACATGTGATTAGTAATTATAAATTAGTGAAATAGATATTGTAGACATGCAATTGGTCATTATAAATGAGCGAACTAGATATTGTAGATCTGTGATTAGTCATTACTGATTAGAGAAATAAGATATTGTAGACATGCGATTAATCATTATTGATTAGAGAAGATCATCATTGTTGCACTCCAGACAGGTCCCTACGTGCTTCGATCTCCCCCTCAACATCTCCGCTAGCATATTCGACTGACTCTACCAGTTATGTGTTAATTAAACAACGGTATTTTACCCTTGAGAAAAAGTTCATGTCTGGCAGCTCCCAACTTCATCCCCATTTCCCTCACTCTGGACATGGAAGCAGATTCCCAAGCATCCTGAAAGTCATGTTTGTCCCACATGGCAATGGTGATGTCTGGCCCATCCATTTGTTACATTGACCTGGGCTTTGTTTGAGGTTGACCCAGCCCAAAATCAGTTATGCTTATTCTTCACAGGATGTCACAGTCAACCCCAGCATTTGTTGGCTGCTTGTGATATCTTGGCAAGTCTATGTCCAGTAGTTTGCCATTGCTTTCTGAATGACTGGCACCCATAATCTGAATGGAAACCAACATGAGGCGGTCTGCTTCCAAACTGCCCACAGCTGTGTTTCGAACGTGGTATGCGTGCCGAGAAATCAACGGATGCCAGAAAATGTCTTGGGAAGTAAGGATGACAAGTGTGCTGTTGACTATACCACCCCTTGAGTGCTGATTGGCCTATAAAGGTAATAAATCCAAATGGCTGACTTCACTGCACCAGGTTTCACCCAATCTGGCTCAGTTTGTCTCGGGAAAACAGCCAGCCATTGCCAGGAGCATTACACCAAGCACAAACTCAGTACTGACAATCTTCAGAAGTCTCCTTATAAATTAGACTTACGGTCTTAATAAACCCACTTCCTTCGGGTGCTTGAGGCTTAATGGCTTAACCATTTTGCGATGGGGATGTTCAAATACGAGGCTAGCATCACATGACCAATACTCCTCAATGCATGTTTTTAAATGTTTGCTTGCTTTGAACTCAAGCGTAGTCCACACAAGTGCTGCTCTTTTTAGTGCACTGGAATTATTTTTGCTTGTGGATTAGCTTTCCTTATTACCAGTGGCCTCCCTTTCATGACTTCAGAGGTATTTGTAATTTACGATCACAGGTCAAGGATGAGAAGTCCAAATTTTAGCCTAACTGACCAGTGTAGGGGTTGAACCTGTTACCTCAGCATCAGCACAAAGAATGTTTAAGAACGAGCGTTCTTATCCATTCTGCCATGCTGACCTTGCTCAATGGATGTAAATCTGGGTTCCGTCACTTTTACACGACCTTTATCTAACCACAAGTGCAAAGACATAAACGCTAGCTAACCAATGAATCAACCAATTCAAGAATATATATATATATAAAATCGATCAGTATGGTCACTGCTAAGTAGGAAAGCAATGGCAAACTACCCTCTTCATCCATCCATCATGTGCCATGCCAATAAGCGTGGGCGGTCATGTTCTGCCATCTCACTCGATCACCAGAGTCATGGATCAGCTCCATGGTCCTGTCTCAACCATGCCACATGGTCAAGCCATCCAGGTATTTACTTCTTGGTCTTCCCCTTGGTCTCTTCCCTTCGATCTTGCCAGTCATCACCAAGTTCTCCAAGTCATTTCTTCTCATAACATCCCCAAAATTTTTTTACTGTCTACGTCTAATGACTCCAGTTTACGATCTTCATTTACCCTCTTCATAGATGCCTAGATAATCATGTTTCATCATTTCACAGAGAATCAGAGAAACAGTGTAATCCACAACTCTCTTCTGTGAGAAGAGATCGCTGAGATGATGAGACATGACCCCACACTTATCGGTGTGGCACATGATGATAATGAAAACATATATTTAACCTATCAGCAAAACAAAAGTACTTACACTGAGCTTCATCCCATGGAAATTTACTCTCAAATTGTAAGTACAAGCGATTAATAAGCTCGTATGATGAAGCAGCCAGAACGATTGCATGCTGTTTGAGGCTGGCGCCACCTGATGGGAATATAAGTACTAGTTATGACATGTGTCAGTGCAGCAAGACATCTGTGCAGGATTATGTACAAATATATGCTTGACTATCATATTTAGTATAAACAGTTATTACTGTATAATAGATAGTGCCTCTTTATACATACAATCTAAGTAGCATAATATGTTACAATCGAAGTCTATGTAATATTATGTACAAAATAACACTTAACTATATATGACACATGACAATCAGTACAACAAATGCACAACTATATGATAGACATAACATTTAACATACTTTATACATTAATATAATATGGTGAGAAATGATATCTATGTTAAATTATATAAGAAAATGAATGCTTAACTCCTTATAATATATGATAATCAGTATAAACATTCAAAAGGATATGATAGCCAAGTGTCATTATGCATACATCATAGATCAATATAATCTATGAAAAATTATAAATGAAGAGAATGTTGACGTATGTTCAACACCTACTATCTCAATTATAACCCAGGCAAATTTAACTGGATACTGAAAACAAAATGAACTAAAGGTCAACAATATCATGATTGCAATCACTTAGAGAATAATGTATCATTAAAGGCCCATAATGTCAGCCTATTCATGGCATAGGTAAAATGTGGTGCAATGAAGACAATCCTCTCCCTATCATCGAGCGATGTGTAGGTGATGTTGATATGTCACTACCATGGTTGTAACTTTATCATGGTACTACTTCTGTGCTCCGTATTTGATGGTTGGAGATACCTGCAACATGGTTATTATGTTCTTGCATACTCTGATATTAATCTCTAGAGTTTGTCCATGTTCACTAATAACTTGCAGCAAGCTCTTATTCCTTGTCTCTCACGCCAAAGTCACAGAATTATATAAATAATCGAACAACACTCGAAACAAGTTTTATCATCTATTTCCAACACTGCTACACATGATCAGGTCTTCATGATATCAGTTACGCATAAAACTTATTCATAAAAGCATAAAACTAATTCACAATGGCTGCACCATGACTGGGCCATGGCCACACTCATTCCCAACATGTCCATCCTACCCGTAATCCCCAATTCAACAGGGAATTGGCTTTTCCTGAAATTCATAAAAAAACGTGCTCACACACCAACTCATGCAGGTGTGAATTTCATTCATATTTTTAACTCTTTATCTTCCACTGTCGTTTTCCCAGGCCAGATGATTTGCCTAGATATATCGTACCCTGGGGGCAAAGTTAATAAACATTGTGAAAATAAAACTAACCGTATCTTTCCTCCATCATTTTAGAATCTGGCAACATAAGGTATTCTGCCTTCAGTCGCTTGATGACGGCTCTTGAGAAGATGGTAACATTATCATCACAATGTTGACTTGACAACTGGTTGTCAATAGCATCACATACGAGCCAAAATTTTTTAAGCTGAAACAAAAAAAAATACATAAACATCAGTAATGCTTCAATAAATAATCTTCTGAATCAACCACTTAAGTTTACTGTAAGCATTTTATTTCCATTTGCCTCCACACATGAATGTGCTTAATGTTGAGTGTCTGTTGTATGTATGGCAATCATATAATTTTGTTTGTTTTTAGCATTCTTTGGTTCTTTGTCAACTTCTCTGTCATGTAACACCCAGTGGAGCAGTGATCACAACCAATTCATGTCTAGCCTGTATCCTTTCCTAGTTCTTGTAGTAAACAATTTCATCAAGGGGAATGCTCTTACAAAGTAAAACGCTGATCATGATGAATCACTTAGTGAAAAACCATAAATATTAAAGCAGAAATAGCAGGATTAAGTATATAACCTCACTAGCTGGCACCTTTCTGTCTTGAGACAATACGTTTGTTACATTGTGCCACAAATAAAGGCATAATAACTACAATCAATGGTGGTAAGGCCTTAGCGCAAAGTATGAGCTGAATTGTAGAGACCATGTGTTGCCCATGCAGCATGATCCCTCTCTCGGCCTGCCTAGTTTACTCCAGAGGAAAGGTAACACCAGTACATCTGGAACAAGGCAAGCTGCAGCAAAGCAATGCTCAAACTGTCAGCCATAGCTTCGATCCTAGACCAGTAGTTGACCAAGGTTTAGGGCCTGGTCTGAGCTGCTAAAACATTTAGTCTTTAGGTTGCATTTCCTTGCACTAGGATAAGATACATATATATATAAAATATATAAATATTTACAGAGTGAGCCAGAAAAATGTATATATAGTAATTTAGTAATCGTCCACCAGTTTAAATGTAATCCCATTTCAATTGAGTATATTATTTTAATAACAGCATCAAAACTGGTCATATTACACGCTCAGCGCACGCACACACACTGTGAAGATACAAACATTCATCTATGTATGTTCTCTCAGTGGCTGCATGAGTATGCTAAGGAAGACTGAAATAGGCTAGGCCAGAAGACAATGGTTTGAATCTCTGAGGTCAAGACACTAACAGCTGTTTCATGTTTGATTCCGGGCAAATTGGCATAACGGGAAAGCAGGCTTGGTTGCTGTGGGGAGAGGTGGGGCAATGGACCAGGCTGACATCCTGAATACCCTCAGGGAGGCAGGACGAGTAAATGACTGAAGAGATGGATGTAACTATGGCCAGACTGCAAGAATATCGAGTCCGTTGAGGTGAAGCTAGACAACAGCACCATGAGGAAAGCTAAAGAAGAACTAACACAGAACTAATGCTTGAGTCGCTACACGCTGAGGAAGATTCTGGAAAGTGATCCTAGCACTTATGGACTAATATAAGCACTTATAGTTCGATGTGCAATAAGAGTGATATGTTGACTAACAAACTAACTATATAACTAAGAAATTAATAATAACTAACAAAATAATATCTACTACTTTTCCAACTCAGCATGGAACAAACATTACATTCTAAAGAACAACAACTGCCACCAACCTGTCCAGTTTTAAAATGATGAGTAGCAATGGCTACCAGACTCAGCAGTCCTGCATCTTTCCCAAGTCCCACTGAATTCATGAAGAGATCCATGTTTTCTGGGTCGTCACATTGTGTAGCTGGGGCAAGTTGCAGTCCTAGGTCAGGTGTCAGAGTGACAATGATTCGGGTCACGTCCCTGACAACATCCCATTGTTTCATCCTTTGTGCTAGACAGTAAGCTTCACATAGTGACTTGACTGCCGTGAAATTCTGCAGAACATACATATACAAACACTATAATCAACAAAAGTCTATGGAATATACAGACATAACAGTAAAAATTGCGTTTAACATTTTGTAAGTTGCATGTCCTTCACAGGACATAGCAGTCAACCCCAGCATTTTCGCTGTTCGTGATTCCTGGGCAAATTTTACCTTCAGTAGTTTGCCATTGTTTTCTGAACGACCTGCTCCTATACCTTTTTCGAAAAAAACCAGCACCGCTGCGTTTCAAACCTGGGTATACGGGCTTACAAACCACGTTCGCAAGCCCTTAGCCACAGAGACTGCGTTTAACATACAAACATCATAATTTTTTAAAATATGGAACATGAAGATGTTAACAACATTCCATGGAACGCAGAGGCATTATTACCAACAAAACTTTAACAAATTGTCATTTTCATCATAAATCACATACTGTCACTTACTGGCATATGAGATATGTCATTTGTTTCATAAATACCGCAAAAAAAGTTTGAGGACAGCATTATGAAAACTCACTATAAAATTAACAATGGCAAAAAAATTTTACGACATAATTTTGAAAACTCACTTTAAAATTAACAATGGCAAGCTCAGCAACTTTCCTTAAGAATTTGAAACTCAGATTGGCTCTGGCAATTCCTTCTATGCCTAGGAGTTCACTGCCTACAGAATGAAACCAGTGTATCCAGATTTCCAAACAAGTTGTAGCTTTTTTCATGAGTTTCTCACTGTTTAACTGAAAATAAAAATCAATACAAAATCTGTAAGATAACAGTAATTTACACTGGCAGTAAGTAAAACGCTAGCACACACAGAATGTCTCAATGTGTATGTATTATTAACTGGTAAAATTTCCTCATAACTTTTGATTTACCATCATTATTGCGCGGAAATCCTCGGCAGAACATCACATCCTCAGTGACTATATGTTGTGTTTTGTGTACGTATTTGTTTGCTGATGAAGGCTAGTTGCCGCAACGTCCTTGTATTATTTCGTAATTCTGTTCTGTAACGATGCATTACTTTGTGTTATTTTATATTGTTTACATTTCCACAGTTTTACCGCAGTTCCTCTAATTATATTCATATTGTACTATGGATTACCTATCTTCGCCATGGGGAATTACTATGACTCTCTTGCAGTTGCGCAAAACGGAAAGTCTGTAGTTATTTGCAGGCTTCTTCAAAGCAGAGACTATGGTGGATTTCCCCCTGCATCATGAGCTAGACTAGTGCCTTGGACTTACATACTACAGAAAAGCTCTTGGAATGAGGGGGGCTGCGTGGTCTCGGGATATGGTGTCCACCTCAAGTGCTGGAGGTCCTGGGTTCAAGCCCCATTGATGACCACGATTTTTTTTCTCGTGGACTTCTAGTAATAAGATTTCCCCTGGTCTCTGGGTAGTGAGATCAGATGCCCATGTGTATTGTTGCGCACATAAAAAATCCCTTGGCAGTTGGAAATCGAAAAAGAGTAGCCTAACGGCGCTGCCAGGGCAAAATTTCGAGATAAAAATTTACCCAAAGTATTTCATGATCCTCGCTGGTGCTATGGAGTTCATGCACTGAGCTGAGTTTCTCCAGACTCAGGTTTGAGTTAGGAGGAGAACGGAGCACTTATGGGTTGCACCTGTGTGCCGTGATGTTGATCCATCGACTAAACTAAACTAAACTAGTTCTTGGAATATATGTGCATCAAGAATAAAAACAATAAAGATATTCTACAAGATCTGAACACTAAAGAAAACTCACTCATGAACAACACATACAAAACATATTAAACATCGTAGTAGTTTGGAAAGAATAGCGGGAATTTATTGTTCCTGGGAGAAGAAGCAGAGGCCAATCAACACAGCGATGGACACTGGATATTGCAGACGTCTTGGCCATGAGGGTGAAAGAGGCTGGAAAACTAGCATGGAATTGAGAAACGGTTTGGAGAGTCATGATAACAACATTCTGCAAAGGACATACAGGGTGTATTTTTTATGAGTGTGCAGTGTTTGAAAATATTACCAGTCCAAGTTTTGTATTTAACTATTATGCTGCATGAACTTTACAGAGGGTGAATACAAAACTTGGACCGGCAATATTTTCAAACACTGCACAGTCATTAAAAATACACCCTATACTACATGATGATGAGTGTCTGCCAAAAATATCTTATGATGGGGTGAAGAGAGGTCTTGGTCAGCATGACCTGGCACATCAATGCCTCTCTATCTAATTGATGTTTAGAAAAAACAGTCTAAATTTTCTCCTCACCTTTCCGTTACAAACAGTTGTAATCTGTATTTCCCAGTACAGAAGAGTTCCCAGAGCCAAGGTATCATCAAACATGGGTTGACTAAGCAAGGCTGTCATTGCTTTATTTAACAGATCAAGGCAATTGGCTTGGCTGAAACTTTACCAAATAAAAGTAGGTGGTTAACAAAGACCAAATCAGTGTAATGCAAACTATAAATCAATAAATTCAAGCCGATTAAATAAAAGCAAGGATAGATAAGTCAGAAAGCTAGACTCAAACAACCCATTGATATATTTTTTATGCAGAGGTTTCTATATATTCCTCTTCATCTCCTATTGGATTACTGGCCCTCAACCACCTCCAGCACAGCCCTTTGTTCATGATCAACAGATTCAGTGGCAAACAAAAAGTAGGTTTGGACCAAACAAAAACATATGGCGAAAAATAGGAAGTAGGAGTCTGTCACAGTTATGATTTGAAAGTTGTTAACATGGTAGTAGACATGTATTATATATCAAATTGTAGGGGGCTGCATAAGGAAAACTACTGTATATAAACCCATGGCAGATACAGGAAGTCTCCTCAGACGATTAAAATCATCCCATAGCACTTAATGAGTTAATGACTGATTGGATTTTCAAGTCAAAGTTTTCTAAGGAATAGCCAACCCTACTTAGTTGGATCTTATGACATGCATGTTAAGTTACAGTGTTACTATTCTTTGCTTCTCATATAGGCCCTGATAAAACAAAGGCATTTTTAAGTACTAAAGAACAAACACTAAAAAACCAATTTAACCCAGAACCCAATTACGTCATTAGCAGGTGTTTTAGTGAAGCTTATAGGGGGTTACGCTGATGTCATGAGTGAGGTCAGATGAGGGTTTCTTCTTCTTCTTCTTCGTTCATCCGGAGTTTTTTTTCCGGATGTGATTGCGTTGTGCCTGTTTACAGCAGAGCTGCGTTCTTGCACCGTTAGGCCGACACATCCGACTTCTGCGGGCATTTGTTGACCGGGTTAACCTTCCCGGGGAGATGAGGGTTTGACGCTTGCTAAGTGAGGGAAAAAACTGGCCACCTATTCACTCCGTGCATTCAGGCCTACAAAATATTATATTTTTTTGCCCTGTCATAACACAGACCCACAGTGGCATTTTCAATTTCTTCATTGTTGATCGGAATTTACTGTAATCTTTGGTTAACATCATTACCATCTTGTGCCATGCTGATAAGCATAGATGGTCATGTTTTGCTATCTCACATGATCACCAGAGTCGTGAATCAGCTGTTTTTTTTTTCTCTCTCTTGAATATGCCACATGGCCAAGCCATTTAGATATTTACTTCTTCGCCTTCCCCTTAGTTTTTTCCCTCTTCACCTTGCCAAGGTATCCAGTTTATTTCTTTTCATAACGTGTCCAAAAAATCTGGACAGTCTACGTCTAATTTCTCAACAAATGTTTGATTTTCATTAATTTCTTATATGACTTGCT
>JACEFZ010014740.1:33762-94393 GCA_014155875.1 Cepaea nemoralis | reverse complement strand
TTTGCAGAACCTCGCTACTATAACAACCTTCCCGAAAACTTCTCGATCACAAGCAAGATGTCCCGCGTCCGATACATCCGTCTGGAGATCATCCGTCATATCCTGGATCCATCTTCTCTTTGACCTTCCTCTTCCTCTCTTCCCAGGCATATACCCCTACATTATTGTTCTCTCCAAACAAACTCTCATGACGTTTCAAGTGACCAGCATATATCAATTTTATTTGTTTTATCGTCTTTAATAGCCAACCCTCTTCAATATTCAATTCTTGAAGTATGGATGGATTTGTTCTTTTCGTCACCCAAGCTATTCTTAGAACCCGTCTATAACATTTATATTCAAAGGTTTCTTTATGCGCTGTTCAGCTTGTTTAGTAAGTGTCCAGGTCTCACAGGCGTATGTTGCAATGGGAAAGATGCATGCTCTTACATATCTATTTTTTGTAGTTATGTATGCCCCAATCGATAATTTATTCTGTTGTCTTAGTCCTTGAAGAGCAATTGATAGTCGTCGTTTAATTTCTTTCTTTCATTATGTCACCATAGTTGGTAATCAATGACCCAAGATATCGGAACTTTTATCTCTAATCCGGCAAACAAGTTTAATGCATGTACATCTCCATATTTTGCATCTAAATACCTCAACTTATGTCGAATGCCAAATGACGTGGGACAAACTACTACTGCAATGTCCATGTTTGGGTAAAGAATATCAACACTAATATGAAAATATGCAAGTTGCGGTATCTTTTATCATTACAAACTATCTAATAATAACCAACAAATAAAACATATTTTTATTATGAAATGCAAAGGACACACATACACAGTAGTATCACCATATTTGTAGAACAAATTACAACACTTTCACATTGGAGAGTTACATCACTCACAGAAAGTTAAACACAAACATTATATCAAGTGAAAGTACACAACTCATATGTAAGAGTGCACCATTCATATGAGACGAAATCAAAACATAACAATGTCCATGGCTGGATACAGAATACCAGTACTAATATAACAACCAGTGTACTCTATATGATATGATTATTACACACTAATGTCAACCAGTGATGTCTAATGTTAACCACATCAGTGTACTATTCTTTGTGACTGGACAGCAGATGTACAGTTATGTTCTCTCTTCCCCGTTCTTTCTTTGATACACCGGTTATAAATCTCGCTGTCCTACGCTTCATGTTACATAGCGAATACATATTAACATATTTGCGAAGGGTGGTAAGTAGTATAATTCTACACACATTCCATGATACCACAGGCAACATGCTTTAATGTATATAAATCTTAAGTCATATTATTCTACTGCCAGTCTGACACACCGGCACAAACATTACTTCATTCTGGTAACAGATGTGATACCAGACTGCAATGCTAAATGATAAACTCCTTTACTAATACTAGTTCCAGATACACCTAACTGTCCCTCCCTCAGTAAAGTCCCACTTCATTCGCAGTTATCATGATTACATTATGATTGCTGATACGAATTAAGCGTATTAAAGGTGCATTATTTTCTACGCTCCGTAGCTGTCAGTCTATGGATTCCCTCCTATATATTCCTTCCTCTCAAGCATAGGCATCAACAATAGCTCGTAAGATTATGCAGGAGTGTGCAGAAAACTATTAATGAACAGAACAGCAACATGTAGGCATCAGCTAAGAATTTAGAATGCAGGAAGACTAGGTAACAGCAAAAATGTCAGTATGCAAACCACAATAATAAAATGACATTAAGGACAAGCGAAAAACAGCGAAAACCCAGGAAAATCTCAAATTTCACAGGAACTCTCAAATTCTGGCTTTTCTTGTAGACAAACTGAGATATTCACTTTTCTGCCGAATATTATTATAGTAAAAACATAATACTATTATGCAAAGACTAGTCAAACCTCTCAACACAGATTCGTTTAACACACATCTGAATGTCGTCTTTGTACTGGTAAATTTGGCTACCATTCCCACATACCATAATGACTACAGTCACTAAGGAATCCATAATAAGCAAACTGTCTGCACATTGCAGGATATTTTATGCATTCATTTGCGCCATGTCAGTAGTAACACAGGACAGCATAGTGTCCCCTATAAACTTCTCGCTTAGTCTTACAAACATTAGATTTTTAAGAGCATGCATCTTTCCCATTGCAACCTACGCCTGTGAGACATGGACACTTACTAAACAAGCTGAACAGCGCATAAACGCCTTTGAATATAAATGTTATAGACAAGTTCTAAGAATATCTTGGGTAAAGAAAAGAACAAATGCATCCATACTTCAAGAGTTGAATATTGAGGAGGGATGGCTATTAAAGACGATAAAACAAAGAAAATTGAAGTATTTTTGTCACTTGAAACGTCACGAAGGTTTGGAGAGAACAATAATGGAAGGGTATATGCCTGGGAAGAGAGGAAGAGGAAGGCCAAAGAGAAGATGGGTGCAGGATGTGGCGGATGATCTCCAGATGGGTGTATCAGACGCGGGACATCTTGCTTGTGATCGAGAAGCTTTCCGGAAGGTTGTTATGGGAGCGAGGTTCTGCAAAGGACATGCTACTGAATGAATGAATGAATTCAAATATTGTTTGGAACACCTGTGTTGTGGTACTTGGTGTAACCTGTTGTCTTAAGTTCTGGTGACTGGATAGGGCCCACACTTAGTTGATGTTTGATATCTGCATTTGTTTGTTGTATCTGTTATTGAACTTCAATGTAGTATTTAATGTGTTTCAACACAAATTTTCACTGGAGTGTTGGTAGTTGATAATTAAAAGAGCTTTTTGTACTGTTCTTGATTTGTTTGTTTAGTCTCTTTTTGGTTTTCACAACCACTATTTCTAACACAATCTAACACCTTAATTCGCTTTCTGGGATCAATACGACAGTACCTGGCTGAGTCGAGACCCCTGTCCAACATTTTCGTATCTTCTTATCTAATTACTCTCTCTCTCTTTCTCTCTCTCTCTCTCTCTCTCTCTCTCTCTCTCTCTCTCTCTCTCTCTCTCTCTCTATCACCTCTCTCTCTCCCCGTTTACTCTTTTTTCCCAGTGTGCCTCTCGTATCTGGTCGTGCCAACTCTTACGCCAGGGTCTCCCATTCTGGGCAACGATGTGGATTCACTGGCGCCAAAGTTATCCGCTCTCGACATCTCCCTGAGAGCGAATAACATCGGCTCTATCCATGCACTGGCTATCTGCAGGGAGTGCAGAGCAGCCAGCTAGTTTGTCAGCTAGTTAATTTCCCTCAACTCCCGCATGTCCTGGAACGAAGATGAAGGTGAATCTACGGACAACAGACCTCCACAGGGATTCTGTCCACTATCTACGTACAGAACCTGCCTCGACCTTTCGGATCATGCACATTGAATCACTTAGTACACACACGTTGGTATAATTATGTGATTCCAGGCGTATACAAGTCCATGTTACTGCCATCACCTCCATTGTCATGCTGCTCGTGGTCATAGAGTGGGCAACACTAGCTTCTTAAACTGTTCGGCCTACTGAACTTGCCCTGAATGCCCACTCACTTCTCTGCTGGTGTATAACAGATCCATCTGTATGCGCACATTTGAAACATCTGAATGTTCACTGATGAGCGCGTTGAATTCTGCATTGACAGCAGCAGGATACTGCTCTCTGCACCGTCTATCAAGCGAGACGATGCCATCATATTGGCTTAATTATCGCCGCCGGGCACCGATGATACGTCGAAGGAGTCCGGAAACGCGTGCAGGAACATCGTTTTCACGATCCGAACTCCATTGCAACCAGCCACTCATACCTAAAACATAAACAAATGGGAAAATGCAAGTTTAAACATTACGGACGAAAACGTGTCCCGTCATCTTGCCGCAAGAGGCGACACAGTCATGTACTATTTTTGCAAGCTAAGTCACGAGAATACCACACTGATGTAGTTACATTGATAATCTTGATCTGCCTTTCAACTCGAATCACCTCAATTCTCGAGAAAGATTTGTCTGTCACAATATCAACTTTATTCTTCGGGGGAATTTGTCTCGTGTGTACAGAGCAGGTACACCTTAAAGAGATTGTGCTGCAGGGAGGGACCAGAGGAAATGGCTGTCAGTCAATACTCCAAGGACATGCCAGACGGACACATAATCATAATGCAATTGGTGACATTAGTACTAGGACGTTCGCGGGTTGTTGAAGATGAGGACGGACCAAGTACCGGAATGTCACTAGTTATGTGATATCAGTTCTTGACACTCGATGGGCATAAGTAGGTCATATTTCATTATGAATTTCTTTGCGGGAAACAATTTTAACCACCGAAAAAAGAAAAGGAATCTCACAAGAGCATCCTGTCCATTCCCTGCTCCGCGAGTGCGGTCGCCATATTTGCTTTATAAAAAATTCTCGCGTCATTTATTGACTTTATGTCCGACGTGTTCGATATCAGCTGCACAGGATTCGGAACCAGGCAGTCTTGCGCTGGTTTCGGCGGTATGGGTGGCGTTCGGACAGGAAAAAAATGACAATATACTGCCGTAAAGATTGCCTAGTAAATCACTTACATATACACAATTATTAGGCTGATTGCGATGTCATGTAAAGAACATGCAATTAACATTGTTTGGTACGCAGAGGTATTTCCAAGGCACCATAGCCAGGTTCTATACTGGCTAAGACCTACTAACACGTCCTAGTCGTGAGTCCTGGGCAGCAGGTCCTTTCGGGGTCCTGGCTAACGTTGTAGGATCGCTGATTCTTCCGAAGTCGGAGAGTATCTGCCTGCACGGCGAGGAACCACACCAGTCTGCACACCAATAAGCCAGACATGGGACAACGGATACTCACGCAAACCTCAGGTCCTGTATGACATCACACTGATGTTGGACAACAGGATGTATTCATCCGACATACAGGACTTCGCGCTGGAGTTCACAACCAGCGAAAGCAAGCAAGCAAGCACTTTTTCTTCTTGTTTTTTAAAATTTCATTGGATTTACAGTCCAAGGCAGTGTAAAACAGACAAACGAGCGCACACACACACGCAAACACACATACGTAACACTCCCACGCATCACGTCATCACCAGCAAGTGCCATTCCGATAAGTTTGACGGCCATGCTTCGTCATCTCACACGATCACCAGAGTCGTGGATCAGCTCTGTCCTGATTATGTGACGCGGGAAAACCATCCAGATATTTATCTCCCTGTTTGCTTTTGTTCTTTTCAACTCAATCTTGCCAGTTGTCACTAAGTGTTCCAGATTATTTGCCATAACATGCCTAAAATTTATCCCGACTGTCTACGTCTAATTTCTCTCATTACTTTACGGTTTTCATTTGTTTATTGCAAGCCTGTCTCGTTTGTATTTCTGTCCGTTCATGGTATTCTTTACTACTGCTTATTGTCAACGCTTCACATTTATATAAGATCTATGGAACAATTCCAAACTCTTTGCTCGTTGCAGTTGACATTTCTTTAAATTGGTCAGTACGTTTTGAATCTTGCAAAAGGCAACATTTGCTATAAGAATTTTTGTTCTAATCTCTTTGAGGCACCTTCCATCAGAAGTTACTACTGCTACGAGACAGTTCTACCAATTAAATATGCCACACATTGAGATACATTGATAACTAAGTTGCAATTAATCGTAATTAGTTACAATATTTTTCTTAATCTGTATCTCGTCATGTAAACATTGCGACCATGCTGCAATGTTACAAATATCTGTAGTTTATATTTACTCTCCCATTACTTGTGTTTTCCTCCACCGTGAACAGGGCCTACAAAAAGCATATCCTTAAAACAACCAGACACAGATGGCTACCTAACGTAAACCTCACACATGATCAACTCTTCTTCCTCTCGATGGCACAGGTAAATATCATCAGTACTTATATCATTAAAATAGAATTGGAACCCACGGGGCAACAGAAACAGAGAAGACCTGAAAACACACGAAGAAGAGAAGTAGAAACATAAATGAATAATATGAGAATAATGTGCCCAGAGCTGCATGGGACAGCAAAAGAAAGTGGGGATTGGAGTGAGTTGAGGGTCTGCTCCCCAATTTGTGAAAGAGGGCAAGAGAAGAAGAAGAATGTAATTGCATTCTTAAACAAAAATCTGACATAATAAAGATAACTATTATTATCTTCATCATCATCATCATCATCGTCGTCATCATTATCTACAAGGCGTGGACTGCGTCTGGCCATACGGCCAGTTGGTTAAGGATCGGCTAGCCTCTCTCAAGATGGTTGAACAGTGAAAATTGCAGTTGACCGTTGACTACACAAGTCAACCGCACTTCGCCGTGGTGTAGACGAGGAAACCATGACCGCAAGGACATGTGCCAATAGGGCTATGGCTATCCAGAGAGGGTGGACTAACCTTGGTCGGATGTTTTCGCCCTAAAGCTGCGACTGGCTTAGTAGGCCCGCCGGGTAAGTTTTCCTGCTCGAAGAAATAATAAGAAGCATATTTGGACTGACCCAAATGACAACGGAAGCACTCTGCAACACAATCTTCTTATCAACTCTATGCTACCAATGCCAAACCTGGACAATGAGAGAAACAAAGAAAAGAAAAATTACAACAACGGAAATGAGATTCCTGAGAAGAATACTCAACGTATCAAGAAGAGAGAAAATCAGCAATGATAAAATCAGAACTAAAGTGAGGGTAATAGCAGCGCTAGATTTCCACATACAACAGCAAGTTAAATGGTTTGACCATATAACAAGGCAACCAACTAACGATATGCTACAACAAGCAATGATATAGAGATCAGTAGAAGTGGCCTACCGTGTAAACGATGGACAGAGGGAACAACAGGATCCATGGGAATCGCGATATATGAAGCCCATAAACAGGGCACTCTCTCGCTGTTATGCTCTACCGCGACAATATAAGGTACACGAGAAATGAGATGAGATGAGGTGAGGTGAGATGAGATGAGATGAGATGAGATGAGATGAGATGAGGTGAGATGAGATCATCATCATAATAATTATTGATCCGCCATATCTGTAAGATGGGTTGTGTTAGACAGAGTTCTACTAGTTAAATTAATCGACATACCTTTTAACATAAAAGTCATTCAAATATATGCCCCAACAGGAGAATCCAGTGAAGATAGTATAGGGAAATTTTATAATGACATTTATAACAATTATAATGACGGGTGACTTCAATGCAAAAGTAGGAAATCAAGGTGATGGATGCACAGTAGGAAACCATGGTTTGGGAGAGTGAAACAACAGAGGATACAGAATTGTAGAATGGGCACAAGAGCAGGAAATTATTGTAGGAAACACCTGATGTAAACAACACCCTAGAAGATTATGGATATGGAGGAGTCCTGACAACAGGATTAGAAACCAGACAGATTACATTCTGATTAGCGGAAGGTTTCGAAATGCGTTAACAATTGCAAAAACAGTTTCAAATGCTTATTGTTACAGTGATCACAGATTACTTACAAGTACATTGAGGGTAAAGTTAATGAAGTCAAGTATATAACAGGTAACACTAAATATGATCTGTGTACATTGAGAAATGACAAGGGAATACAAATCAAATTCAACATAGAATTACAGAACACATTTGATATATTGTCTGATCTAGAGATCCTATTTCAAGATGTGGATGATCAATGGAAAACGATGAAGAATTAAATCAGTTTGGCTGCAGAAACAACTATTCCAAAATTATAGAAGGTGTTATAATTATAGAAGGTATTATGGAAGATTTTGCTAAGACGTATCGTGCAATGAGTGAGGAAGAACATACAACCTGAAAATGAGATTCTATATGTATGTAAGAAATGGATGACTGAAGAAATGCTACAACTAAAGGAGACAAGAAGACTCAAAACAAAATAATCCTACCAAATATGAAGAAATTCACAGACAAGTCAGAATATTATGTAAGTAGGCAAAAGAAGCATGGCTTCTGAAAAATTGCATAGAAATTGAAAAACAACACAATAGTCAAAATACCAAACTAATGCACAAAATAATTCATGAACTTACTAATAAAAGAAAGTGCACATCAGCAGGCTGCCTACTAGCAAAAGATGGCAAAATTCATAATGAATAAAATGAGATTCTATATGTATGGTCAGATTATGTGAAACACCTTTTATGATATGACAGGGGTGAACAGTATGATATACGAATTAATATTTAAGGACAGCCAATGTTGAAGATGGAGGTTCGGAATGTTCTTAAACATATAAAAACAGGCAAGGTCCCAGGTGCAGATAACATCACAACAGAAATGATTAATACTTTAGAAGAATATGAAATAGATCAATCACTAGACTGCTGAACACAATATACGATACTGGAGATATACCTTCTGAATTATGTAATTCCCTATTTATTGCAATCCCAAAGAATTTAGGAACCTTGGAATGTGATCAACATAGAACAATTATTAGAATGAGTCACATCCCAAAGATTTTGCTAAGACGTATCGTGCAATGAGTGAGGAAGAACATACAACCTGAAATAGGAGAAGAACAATGTGGGTTTGTAGAAGGAAAGGGTACAGTAAATGCTGTGTATATGCTGCGAACAGTTATTGAACGTGCTATATAAGTAAACAAAGATATACATCTTCTCTTTACTGACTACACAAAGCCTTTCGATAGAGTAAGACATGTTAACATGGTAGAGATGTTTGCAGATCTACAAATTGATGGGAAAGACATTAGACTTATTAAAAAAATAAACATACATTGGAAACAACAAGCTGCCATAAAGATTGATAATCAAGTGGGTCAACATCAGCCTAGTAAGAGAGGTGGAGACAGGGATGTGTAATGTCTCCAGATCTTTTTTTTTCCGGTACAGTGAACATATTTTAAGAAATATAGAAGAAGTAAATGGAATCATCATCGGAGGACGAATCATCAATAACATTAGATATGCAGATGATACGTATTGATTTAAGACAATCAGCAGGATCTGCAACATTTAGTAGATGCTGTTGTTGCGTACAGAGAACAACTAGGGGTAGAATTAAATTGCAAAAAGATAGATTATGGTCATCACAAGAAAGAAAGAAATACTACAATGTAATGTACAAGTAAATGGGAATATTCTTCAACAAGTGAATAGGTACTATTATCTCGGAACAGTAATAACAGCTGATGCCTTGAAGAGATTAGAACAAGAATCGCCATGGCGAAAGTTGCCTTTAGCAAGATGAAAAACATTCTGACCAATAAAAAGATGTCAATTGAAATGAGAAAAAGAATGTTGAGGTGCTACATAGAGCATGTGCTGTTTATGGATGTGAAGCTTGGACAATGAGCAGTCAAACTGAAAAACATTTGATGGCTGCAGAAATGTGGTTTCTGAGGAAAATGCAAAGAATACCATGGACAGACATAAAAAAAAAAACAATGACCAAGTACTACAGGAAATAAACGAAAAATGTAAAATGATTAGAAAAATTAGACGTAGACAGTCAAAATGTTTTGGACATGTTACGAGAAGAAATAAATTGGAGAACTTGATGACAACTGGCAAGATCGAGAGGAAGAAAACAAGGGGAAGACCGAGAAGAAAATACATGGATGGCTTGACCACGTGGCATGGTCGAGACAAGAACACAGAGCTGATTGATGACTCTGGTGATCCAGTGAAATGGCGAGTCATGACCGACCACGTTTACGGACATGGCACATGATGGGTGGATATATGTAAGATATTATTAAACATAGGTTGCTGTGTGACACAATCCACATTCTCGGAACAGATCAATAGTATGTTTCTTTATATTCCGAAATATTGATTGATTGATTGATTGATTTAGGAACCGACATCACAGCATTCGGGGCATTCCCATAAGCACTCCGTCCCCATCCTCAGCAGCCAGCGAAGAGCTCCAACACCAATAGTGCCAGTAGCAATCTGATTATATGTGCCTCGCCTTTCCTCTGAGCGTCGAGCGTCGGCCAGATCCCCTCGTCACTCCTCGCTGTCTCATTCTTGCCAGACCATGGTAATCCATTTGCTCCTCCGAGGTGTACACGTGCTCCCACAAGGCCGCAACCACGTCTGCCTTGACATGCATCAATACTCCACCAAGTTTTGAAGAGCCAACCAATCTGTTAGCCTGTTCATTCCCCAGCACACCGGCATGCACCTGAAAAAAGATCCAGGCGATGCTTGCCAACCGGGACCTCCGAAGTAAAGCCAGCCACTCCGCACGAAGCTTGCCTGTCCTCACCTTCCTCAGCATGCTTTCTGAGTCAGTTAGAATCACAACGTGTGTGTGTATCGTATTCTCGATCAGCGGAAAGCTGCATTGACCGCCACCACGTCCATTCTTAAGCTAGATGTTGTGGTATCATATGCCATGCTCTCCTGCACCAAACGTCGACTATTAGCGTTTGCTAAGAACCCCCAGGTACTTCTCCTACCACTCAACACTGAACCATCTTTGTAGATAATCACATCACCCGAGCGAGCATTATCCTGAATTAGTTGCTGGATGTCCACTTCCGTGGCCCCTGCTGGCCACTCCCTGCACTCCCGGCTCAATGTGATTATAACTCTGCACAGGTCTGACTGCTCCGCGAGCACTCTGACCCACTCTTCTCCTCTCCTAATGTTTTAGAAGATGCACACAGGTCTGATCGTATCCTCCGTCTGAGCCATGAACTTATCAGTCTCTGACCCTTCACTATGTCCAGCGCCTCATGCAACGGGTGATCTGTGTCTGCAGCTACTCTGAGGTATGCCTTCTCCTGAATCACCTTGAGCCTACCAGCAACAGTCGACAGACCAAGGATGTAACGCATACACACTACTGGGGTGTCTCTGGTGCAACCCAGAATGACCCGCATAGCATTTCTGTATGCGCTCTAGCTTCACCAGTTGACTCTTTGAGACAGTGAGCAGTCCTAGTCCATAATAAATCAATCACGGAGGGAATCAAGTGCAGGTATAGTGTGAAAAGCATTCTCTGCTTCGTGTCCATTGCAGCCATGGTTTTAAGTGCATTGAGTCCCTTTTTGAGATCTTGTTACAACCATCTCCACATGATCCTTGAAGACAGGCTCCTATCAAATGTGATTCCCAGATACTTCAGTTTTTTCTCTCTATTGACGCTTCTAACATCTATCGGCCGGCTTGGTGGCTTAGAGGTTATGACTTTTCTCCGTAATCTCGTATACTCTCGTCGGTAACGTGATGACGGTTCAAATCAGCAGTGGTTCGAATCGCATTGGTAACTTAGGGGTATGTGAGCCGGTCGCTCAGAAAGCAATGGCAAACTACTGAGCGTAATCTTGCCAAGAGATCAACATACAGCTGAAAGATGCTGGTGTTGACAGCTAAGTCCTGTAAAGGATATGCTTAAAAAAAAAAAAATCTATCGTGAGGCTAGGGACATCAGCTCTCACAATCCTGTTGTCCAAAGAGCACCACAAAACAGTCGCCTTTTCCGGGTGGATCTATGAAAGATGGTTCAAGCGCTATGAGAATTGGACTATTAGAATTGATGTTGAATTGTTATTCTTAGGAGAGCTATTGGACTATTAGTGTTGACGATGTATTGTTATTGTTAGGAGAGCTATTGGATTATTATTGTTGATTCTGTATTGTTAGAATGAACTATTGTACCATAAACGTTGATGCTGTTTTGTTATTGTTAGGAGAATTCTTGGACTATTGGTTATGATGCTATTTTGCTATGAGAACTATTTGATTATCAGTGTTGATGTATTGCTACGAGAACTATTGGACTATTAGTGTTGTTGATGTATTGCTACGAGAACTATTGGACTATTAGTGTTGTTGATGTATTGCTATTATTAGAAGAACTATTGGGCTAGTCCGTGTTGGTGCTGTTTTCCTATGAGAACTATTGTACTAGAGATGTTGATGCTGTTTTCAAAAGAAAACATGATGTTTTCAAGAGAGAACGGTTCAGACTATTAATGGGCACCCGTGACAGAGATCCCTCGCTCATAAGGTAAAAGGCTCGTCCCCAGAACAGAGTATTGAGAGAACAGAGAGAACAGGACTATATGTACTCATTGATTATACACGTCCAGTTAATCTCTTAGGTAGTGAGGTCAGACACTTAGTCATTGTGCAAAAGGACGAAAAACAGAAGGCTCCCTGTGCAGGTTAGACACGCTAAAAGTCTCACGGCAGTTAGATATTGCAAAGCGTAGATCTTTAGGCTGCTGCCCTGGCAAGATTGATACGAAAAAAATACTAACAACGGGTAGAGAGAGTCCATTACGTGGTATGGTATCTGTCTCGAGGAAGCGAACCTTACACACATGAATACCGAATTCAGATACACTGACTTGTAAAGTACATAATTGGGAGTGGCTTACTCTCCTGGAAAACGGAACGAATTAGAAGAGGGAGAATTTCCAAATATGTGACCAACCCATCCCAGCATTTATATCTTTGTATTCATGATGGCCTTTTCTTCATAACACGAGACAGTTGCACTGATATTTCTTCTCATAAAGAGGACACCCACGGTTACCAGATTATCCTCCATGCTCATCGAGCCATTCAGTCCATGAGCGCACGAATCTCCTTCTTAGTATCAGTCTCATAGTGTAGATGTCCACGGTTCTGTGTTGGTTGATTAATCTTCTTTGGCCTCCTGGCGACACACACGCATACATATACACATAGACATGCATACATATCCGACATTTAAGTTCAACTATATATATATATATATATATATATATATATATATATATATATATATATATATATGTGTGTGTGTGTGTGTGCGCGTGCGTGCGTGCGTGTGTGTGTGTGTGACTTAAATTATGACTTCTCGCTCGTTCAGAATGCACTGGAAAACTACTAAACCCTTAAATTGTCTAAAATATCAACATGGGATTGATCGTGACGTGTGTGTGTGTGTGTGTATGTACAGAAATATCAACGCGAGGTTGATCGGGATGTGTGTGTGTGTGCGTGCGTGTGTGTGTGTGTGTGTGTGTGTGTGTGTGTGTACACACACAGAAATATCAAGCCGATTCCATCAGGCACGGAGCACTGTCATGTACCATTTCGCACGTTTAACTGCGTATTAAGTAAACATAATTGTATCACGTATCTTTTACAGCTGTTCTGTCAGGTGGCAACGCCTCAAAGAAAGCTGTATTACGTGCAATCAACAATGCATCCAGTAGGAAAATATAGGTCAGCTCATTGTCCCCTTTTTAATTATCTGAATATCTGTGAGGAGATACAGGAAATGATAGAAACAGTTGTTGAAGAACATGAAAAACAATGGGATTAAGTTTGAATGCTAGAAAGGCAGACGTTATTGTGATATCAAAGAAACATATCTTACTTACAGTAAATGATGTCATACTGGGGAAAGTGCAGAAACTCAAATGAGTAGGCATATGGATAACACCGAGTGGAAGATGCTCCACACAGATAAATAACAGAATATGACAAGCAAGCTCTGCATTCCACGGTATGAAGAACATGTTTTGCAATATGCCCATGTCACTGGACGTTAGAAAACTAATTTACATGTTATATATAAACAGTACTAACAAATGGCTGCGAATTCTCGACAATTAGTAAATAAGCAAAAAACCATCCCTGCAAAATGTGATGGTAAGGTTTTATTTTAAGTAAGAATGTACAACATTCTTTGAACAGCAATATTGACAATTTGAGAGATGCTGTGACACAAACACAATTTATCACACACATCAGAAAGAGGCATTCTCAATTTTTGGCCACGATATGAGAAGACAAACATTGGAACATATTGGGGCAACTGGAAATATTGTTTGGAATGAGAGGTAGCGGACGACCGTTAACAATGAAACTTTTGACAGTCTTATGTCATACTAAGAAAGGGAGTGAACTGAAATATGTTTTTGGAGATCGTAAAGCGAGGAGAAGCATGATCGCCCACGCCAATCTGTAAAGGCCTTGATGATGATGAATATCTATTTTGTTCATGGTTCCACTGTTTCTGACATTATCCGGGATTATCCTGTTTTTTTTCAAAGTTTATCTGGTCACCCAGTAGACCCTGCATAAAATTGGTACCATGGAATGTTCTCGGACGTTAAGGCTGCCGGGGCGATATTGGCAACCCAGTGCTGATTAGTCTATATAGATATGGAATTAGCATCCTACACACAATATGCGCTTATTGCTTGAGCAATCTTCTGTTACTATTTTTACTTGTCTGTATGTTTTATTCATGAGTGGGATAGATGAGGCATAGATGAGTGGGATCGGTGGTGTCATCTTGGCTACATAGACGAGTGGGATCTGTAGAATCATAGTGGCTACATAGATGAGTGGGATCTGTTGTGTCATAGTGGTTACATAGATGAATGGGATCTGTGATGCTATAGTGGTTACGTAGATAAATGGGATCTGTGGTGTCAGATTGGGTAAATATTTGAGTGGGATCCGTGGTGTTATGGTGGATATATAGATGTGTGGGATCTTTTGTGTCATAGTGGCTACATAGATGTGTGGGATCCGTGGTGTCATAGTGGCTACATGGATGTGTGGGATCCGTGGTGTCATAGTGGCTACATAGATGAGTGGCATCTTTGGTTTCATAGTGGCTACACAGATAAGTGGATTCTGTGGTGTCACAGTGGCTACATAGATGAGTGGGATCTGTGGTGTTATCGTTGCTACATAGATGAGTGGGATCTGTGGTGTTATCGTTGCTACATAGATGAGTGGGATTCGTGGTGTCATAGTGGGTACATAGATGAGTGTGATCTATGTTATCATAGTTGACACATATATAAGTGGGATCCGTGGTGTAATGGTGGCTACATAAATGATTGGGAGCCGTGGTGTCATAGTGGCTACATAGATGAGTGGAAGCCGTGGTGGCATAGTGGGTACATAGATGAGTGGCATCCGTGGTGGCATAGTGGCTACATAGATGAGTGGGATCCGTAGTGTCGTAGTGGCTACACAGATGAGTAGGGTCTGCAGTGTCCTAGTGGCTACATAATTCAGTGGCATCCGTGGTGTCATAGTGGCTACATAGATGAGTGGGATCCGTGATGTCATAGTGGCTACACCCTCGCCTGCCACCCTGTTGGTTATGGGTTTGATCCTACGTGAAAATAAGAAACTGCCATTTCACAAAATGTAGCACGAAGGGAAGTAATATGTGGTACTGTCTATCTCAACAGAATCATCGGAACCTTGCAGAATTCAGAATACTTTTCCAGGGTCTATAACTGTCCGCTAGGGTCCTACATGAACCCGGAGAAGAAATGTGGCGTGTGGTAGTTATGGCCCCTAGACGGCGGGCCATATGCATCATTTGACAGGCAATCGAACAGAAGCCAGCCATCATATTATCCGATATCAGCCATGCACACACTTGTATTAGATGATTGACCATGAGTTCTTCTCTCTTATATCCAGAAAAGGATGATATAAAATCAGCGCACCTTCTCAATTTTTTCTTGTTTTAATTCGCATATCCTTTAGAGGACATCGCTGTCAACAGCAGCATCTTTCAGCTGTCTGTTGATTTCTTGGCAGGAATACGCTCAGTAGTTTGCCATTTCTTTCTGAGAGGCCGGCTCAGTTATCCCGCAAGTCACCAGCGGGGGTAGAACCGCTTCCAGTTCTCGCCCGCTACGAGACTGCGTGATAAACGGGATTACGGAGAAAGTGGTGTAACCCCTCGGCCAGAGAGACCGGCACCTTCTCAATAGTCAAAGAAAATGAATCACTACACACGGAAAGTAAAGGAAATGAGCGACAACTCGCCAATGCTCACAGAAATGACAACCCGGTATTGGAAGGAAGAAGAGTCATTCTAACACCACTTCCTCATAAACAGCAAGAAACGGCAGCTAGATGCAGAATGTTATGACAAACATTGATAAAGCAAACACTGTGATCACTCCAATGTATAATTACATACATGATCTCTCACAAATTTCACAAGAAATTATTTTAGTTACAAGTTGATTACTTAAATATGCTCGTCTTCAGGAAAGTGTGTGTATATGCTAGTATGGTTACTACAATATAGTTACAAATAAACAGAAAGCTATACTTCTTGTCTTATCTTCTTATGTTTGAGTTGTTGAGTTGAGTTGAGTTATGAACCGACATCAATGCACTCAGGACAATCCCATATGTGCTCCGTCCCCTCCCTCAACAGCTAGCGAAGAGTCACACTAATAATCGTTCCCACCGCTATCTGATTGAAAGTTATCCTAGTCTTCACTGTCAGTTTTGAGATTATTCCAGAACCCATGCCGTTCTACCGAAATCTTATTCTTTTCACATACGGTCCTCAATCTTTTCCTTCATCTTCTCCAACTAGTCCCACAGGCGCAATACCACCACTCTCTGGTCCATTGGCAATCTACCATCAAGAGGTGCATTCCCTGCCAGCCTATCAGCCTGTTCATTGTTCCGCACACTCGCATGACCAGGGTAAAATTCCATCATCATCATCATCATCATCATCATCATCATCATCATCATCAACATCATCATCATCATCTTCCTCTTCTGCCGTCAAGCGTCGTGGGGAGGAATAATTTGCGTTCCAGCGCCCGATGGGTGGCATTGGATAGTGTCATTCCGTGTGGTTGTACAATGTCTTTGATGTCGTCAATCCATTTTCTTCTTGGACGTCCTCGTGGTCTCGTCGCAGATGATCTTTGATGTAAGGCCAGTGATGGTAGTTGCTGGTGTTGCATTCTAACGACATGGCCAAACCACTTGATCTTCTGTCTTTCAATAAATGTGGCACAAGGTGTTAATCCCACAGTCTGTCTGATAATAGCATTTCTTACTCAGTCTCGGATTGTTAAGTTGGCAGCTCTCCTAAGGCATCTCATTTCGCAGGTGTTGATTTTGCTAAGGTGTAATTTGGATAAAGGCCAGGTTTGAGATTGGTAGCATAGGGATTGGTGTGAATATGCTGTTTATTATGTGAAGTTTTGAGGACATGGGTATATTTGGATGTTTCAGTAAGGGTGATAGTTGATATGTAAGTGCACTAGCTTTTTGTCATCTGATTTCGATTTCTCTGTCCAATCTACCATCTTCTGTGATTCCATACAATTCTCAAAATATGTGACCTCTGTAGCAAGGTGAGCAATTCCACACGAAACATTCCTTCCTCCACCTTATTAGGCATACTCTTTGAGTCCGTAATGAATACATTGGGTGCTGTTGTAGCCTTCTCTAACCAACGGAATGCCGCTGTTACTACTTCCATCTCCAATCTCATGCCGCAGGTCGCAGTCTTATATGCCAGACTCTCCTTTTTCAAGAATTGTTCAATAGCCTTCGCAATGAAACCCCAACCACTCCGTTTGTTTCTCACCATTGACCCATCAATGTAGACCACTATGTCACCTTGATGTGTGTTGCTCTGGATCAACTGTTGCACCTCAAACTCAGTGCGTCCCGCTGCCCATTCTCTGGTACTCACGACCCAGTGTTACTATTACATTGTGCCATGTCTATAATGTCTTCCGGTACTTTAATCCATTCTTTTACGTAACTGATGGTCTCTAGATCACACACATAAAGTATATATATATTTATGCCTGTATAATTCAGGACCTGCCTCATCTTAGTCTATAAACCTTGACTATATTCAATGCTGCATGCAAGAGGGGGGTCCCTATCTGCAGCAACTCTCAGGTATCATTTGGCTTGAAGGACCCTATTCCTATCCGCCATTGTTGGTAGTCCTATGATTTTCCATTTAATCTTGCCGAAAATAGTATGAGAAATTTAAATATTAAGCACAACCCACTTCTGGCAACGCTGATCGTATTCTGGTATGAACCTAAGGCCCACTCACGTCAATATGGAAGCACTATACTCGAGTTTCACTCTCGTTTGAGCTCGTCAGAAGTGCATATCCCTGACCGGATCTGGATCTCGCTGTGGGATGGCTTTTCTATGCAGATGGTCTTTGAGGACTGATAAAACGATGGGAGAAGTGAACATTGTTGGTGGAAATTATGTTGAGAAATAAAGGGACAATGTATGCATAAACATAAACTGGTTTAAAGTTGGTATCATATTTAGTTATTTTCCTACTTTGAATAACGAAGACACAAACAATAGATTGCACAGATCTCATTTTTAATTTGAACTCTGCCTCAATGCCACGTACACCGAAGCACTAAACACGACAAACAGATACTATCTCTAAGCCAGAAAGGACATGATGCAACCAGAATAATTAGTTAACTCACAAAAGAGTCACTACATCAACAACAAGGATGTGTACAAAGTGTGGGCGGCTCGACAGCTATGACACAAACCAGAGCTCAAGGCCCAGGCACATGCCTGACAACCACAGCCGGGGTCCACCCCTGCAATCAGAAGCCAGCAACATCACATTATTTAGCTTTATGAAATAAATGCACATAAACCCATAACATATATACATATTGTCTTGTTGTTCACTCAGACACAGTCTAACACATTATTTCACTGGCCAGGTTTAAACTTGCGCCAGACAACACCTGTAATGGTGACACCTGGACATCACATACGGATCTTGCAAAGTCACAAACATAATCCTGTCTGCTATTATGTTCAATGTCCCATTCATGCTGCATTCAGCAAGTACACTTTAATGTTGCAGACCTATATTGACAACAGGAAATTACACCAGCAGCAACCACAGAATAGTAATGCAACAAACACATCTACAAGAAGAAACAACATCAATTGCCATCCCCGTGGACACTGCAAACAAACACAAACATCAATGATTTACTTCTCCATGCAGACACATCCGGCATCAAACCAGACATATCCTGTATACACTGGTCACAGCCAGACACAATCCCCAACATACAATCATTTTAGATTGGGCATTATGGGTCATAAAGCATCACACCCTAGCTATACACATCAACATCATCATGAAACAGTACAATAACCACCAGCATCATCATGATACAGTACAATAACCACCAGCATCATCATGATACAGTACAATAACCACCAGCATCATCATGATACAGTACAATAACCACCAGCATCATCATGATACAGTACAATAACCACCAGCATCATCATGAAAGGGTACAATAACCACCAGCATCATCATGATTATGGACACCATCATCATGTGCCCGTCTGAATTTCCATGGGCCTCTCAACTCATATGTTTTTGTCTTATATGACATATCTAACACACAAGGGGATATTCCTGATGGGTGAAGTGTATCATTACATCCTACACCTCTCATACATACCCTACAAGTATCACACACAGGGACATGATTTTCATGACACTGCTGTCACTATCATCCCAATCATTATCACAATCTTCATCATTATAATCATCATCAATATGTGATACGCAAGCAACGTTCATAATAGGGACATATCATCATTATCATTATATCATTTTCATCATATTCATTATCATTACAACCATCATCATAATCATTCAGGACGTACAAAGCTATATGTTTGTAACCCGAGTTATATGTAAGACCGAGTGGTGTCATTCAGGACACAGAAACATTTGATTGTTACCTGAGTGATATGTAATAACGAGTGGTGGCATGCATCGTAGTGCACTAAATTATTAATTAGTGTGTGGGTTATGCCGCACACGTTCTCTTCTGATAGACAGGACATTACACATCAAAGTTGCCTTTTATTATGAGATTGATTGTAAGTTTATACTCCTTCTCAGCATGTAACTTCTCTTCACTCATTCACACTCATTAATCATTCTCATACCTGCATGTAAGATAAGTATTTATTTTTATGTGATTTCCCAATGATAACTTTAAATGGTTAACACCATTGACATCACAATGAAATCTCAATCATTCCACAATCATTCATCAGACACAAGTACTTTACCAAGGATAAATTCACAGATTCAACAACAATGACATTACAATTAAATCTTAATAATTCCACCATCTTTCCTCAGAAATTATAATATTTTCCTGGATGATAACTAGCCATACTGATGTGGTTCACAAATGATACATTCGCACATGTTTAACAATAATGAAATCACCCATGAATCACCACAGGCATGCTTTCATCGATTACATAGAACTATGTGATCATTAGGCATAATCACGAGATTCACAAATGTTGATTCCTCATGTTTAACAATAATGAAATTTCACATGGATAACCACATGCTCTCATCAATTACATAGAATTATGTGATCATTAGGCATAATTATGAGAGTCACAAACGATAAATCCACATGTTTAACAACATTGAAAATACCTTTAATTCACCACATAAAATTACGATACATATAGAAATCTATTTGGTTCCCATGTGCATAATTATGAGAGTCAAAAACAATAAATCCACATGTTTAACAACAATGAAAATACCTTTAATTCACCACATAAAGTTACGATACATATAGAAATCTATTTGGTTCCCATGCGCTCATGAAAAAAACAAAACTACTTGACTTCTGATTGCTCATGTAACATCTACTTGACTATTACACATTACACTAATTTGTCTTACCAGTGTTTGTATATTTAAAATAGTTTCTTCTTTGGGAAATAGGTATTCTTAGCTTCCTAAATCTTAAGTTTCTCACCAAGATCTAAATCACTGCTGATTGAGTTTAACTACTTAAGAAATAAAATGTATGACCTAGGTCTAATGCTTACACATTAAGTGAAGTTGTTTAACTGTAAGAACCTTCCTTGTGGTTTAAACTCGTGTTCCCTTTATTCATGGGCTAGGACATCTGAATAAAGTACTCGGTCTCTCCTAATTAATTTCTTAATTTCTTAAAATAAAACTAACAACCTGGTTACAACATCTACTTACCAACTTCTTCTTCTTGGGAAAAGATCACTTCCTAACTAATATGAAATATAGCTTTTGTACTTATCTTCATTCTTTTTGAATGGCTTCAGCACTACATGTCAACACTAAGATGTCATGTCCCAGATTTGGTTTGCTTTCCAAACACACTGGCTACTGGTTTGTTGGTCCTTCTTTTTCCTGTCATCCATGTCATGTATTATCTGTATCCTATCTTCCAAATAATGTATTCCCCATGTCACAGCGTTAAAACATGCCTGTTTACAGCGGTTTGTATCGTTTACTATCATTCCTTATTCTATCATACATGTCCCGCATTGTCTTTATCCTTTCAGTCATGTATTCGTTTTGTCATGTCAGAAATACCAAAACTTTACCCTCCCCCACCTTCCCCACCTTTCCTGTCATTCTTGTCAAATAATACTTTTTTTCTAACACGCATGCAGTGTATTATCTATATCCTTTTGTATCTTGTTATTCAACTGACGGATGCAAGTTTTTATAGTCCCTCTTGTAAAGGAGATCACACACACACACTCACACGCACACACACACACACACACACACACACACACATATATATATATATATATATATATATATATATATATATATATATATATATATATATATATATATATATATATATATATATATATACACAGTGTGTCATCAACTTGGCTGAAGTAGCTCCCACGTGTGCAAACATTCAGTCAAAGGTCATTTTCTTCTACTGGTGTTTAGTTCTTTATGCAGTTTGAGATCCCCTACTTCTGACAGAAGTTACTGATTACCACCCCAGATCCCAGAGAGAAAACGCGGAACAACTATCTCTTATACTGATTTAAGACATCGTCCGTATATACTCAAGAAACAGACAAGAAGTGGCTCGTTGAAAACACAATAGATTTAGCTGTACATAGTATCACCAGAAGTAATAAAGAGGAATTATGGTATGCAGAATACGCTTGTTACTTCAAAGCTGCATAAGCAAGTTACCTCCCTGACATAATCTACTCCTGGAATATCTCTTCGAACCCCCACTAAATGTTCTCCCAATGTTTGCACTCGATTAAACTGCACAAACATTTGTAGACATTTAGAATTTATACGGAAAACTGAGTTTAGAATACCATACATGTGTTTATTGAATGCTATGATGAGAGTGTGTTGTTGGTGATTATAATGGTATACATAACTAAACTTGCGAGGGAACATAAGTCATGCTTCCCACGGTGATGTGCTTTCACTACTGAATGAGTCCAGATCGGTCCCTTCACTAGGATCAGTCACTCCATAATATGAGTTGTTCACTTTCCATGGCTTCTAAGAGAGCTGGAATGAAACGAAAGGGGATGGGTAGTATCTACGTCTGCACATCTCAAACCATATATGCATATATATTAATGTAAACATACATTCATCACATAATATACATGCATGTTACATAACCATATATAATTTCTAAATACATGGATATATGTATATATTCAAAACAATATTTTCTCGTAGTGAATTTTAATAACGAAGACACAAACAATAGATTGCACTATTTATTGCCTGGCATTTTCGCTGCATCTCGTCAGGTACATACTGCAGAAATCACACAACGTAAAGTGAAATAACTACATAAATCCTTCAATCTGATATTCACATATATTCGCACAGTAATGTCGATTGTCTGCCACGGTAATTTTAAACTGACTAACATGTCTTTCTGCTTGCACAAGGCCGACTTACGCAGGTTGATCACTATGGCTTCAGTAAACAAACAACCGACTACTCTGTGTGTTGAACAACACACGGAAAGCACTGTCTCTTTCAACCACATAACCACTCTCGAGCGCATGTCTCGCGACCGATGAAACAGGACTGTTCCGGTGTGTCGGCCTGCCTAGGCTACCATCTTCTGTGTGTAGTATCGTGACCACCCAGTTCGGAATGTGTTCCAACACCTTGTTATGTAACTGACAGTTACATAACAGGGTGTTGGAACACAATACCCTCGAGTTCAAAGCGACGGAATGAAAACATCTCTTTTATTTAGACTCCGTGATTCAAAGTTGTATACTGGGGATTCACAATCATGGGTTTACTATATACTGTTTCAGCTGGCCGCCATGAAGCGGCAGGTTGGCTACCCCGATGTTGATTTTGAAGACGCAGACATTGAACGACTCTATGAAAACGTGAGTAATACACTTGTTGTCTTAGATAAGAGGAGCCGTGATAGAAAATAAGAAAATACGAAGCCAACAATTTCGTAGATAACCATCGCTACTCTTGTCTGACCTTTCTGCCTACGGAGGAAGCACAATGGCTTATCAACGTTCGATACTCTATCAACATCTGATTCTGTCAGTAGTTTCGTATAAATCTTCGACTGCTCACGGTGTCAAAGAGAAGGCTGGTGAAACTTGAGCGCATATAAAATGAAGCTATGGGGGTTATATGGGAATGCACATGGGGACACATCAGTTGTGTGTATAGTATACATCCTAGCCTTACCCAAGATTGTAGACAGGCACACGGTGCTGCAGGCTAAATCATACAATGCAGACACGGAACACCTCCTTCATGAAGGCCTAGACAAAGTTAAGGACCACAATGCTATTTAAATGACAATCATTGATGCCTCAGGTAAAGGACACAAACAGAGATTTGTACATGCTTTAAACCATTGAGATAGGACAGAAGTGTGTTAGAATCATCATCATCATCATCATCATCATCATCATCATCATCATGTGGATTGCCGATAAGAGTGGGCTGTCTTGTTTCGCCATCTCAAGCGATCCATAAGAGTCGTGGATCAGCTTTGTGTTCTTGTCTCTACCATACCAGGTAGCGAAGCCACCCAGTTATTTACTTCTCTGTCTTCCTCTTGTTCTCTTCCTCTCGATATTGTCCGTTGCGACCAATTTATTTCTTCGCATAAGGTGTCCATAAAAGTGTGACTGTCTACGTCTAGTTTCACTAATTAGTTTACGGGATTTGTTTCTTGTAGGACTTGATCATTGGTTTTTCTCTGTGTCTATAGTATTCTTTGACTTTTCCTCAGAAACCAGATTTCCACAGCTATCACATGTTTTTCAGTTTGTATCTCATTTTCCACGCTTCACATTCATATAAAAGTGCATTTCTATGTAACACCTCAACACTATTTTTCTCGTGGCAAATGAAATCTTTTGATGATTCAGTATGTTTTCCATCTTGTAAGAGGCTACTTTCGTCATGGCGATTCTTGTTCTAATCTCTTCAAGGCTTCTCCCATCAGATGGTATGATTGTTCCGTGATAATTGTACTGTTTCGCTAGCTTAAGAATATTCTAATTTACTTTATGTTACATTGTGCTATTTCCTGTGTCCCAGTGACGATCATATTCTTACGGTTTTACTCTACCCCTAGTTGTTCAATGTGTGCAACAACCGCATCTACTAAATATAGCATATCCTGTTCATAGTCCGCAATCAATACTGTATCATACGCCTATCTAATTTTATTTATTCATGTTAAGTCCAGCAATGATGGTTCCTTTCATATCTTCTACATTTCTGAAAATATTTTCACTGTGGGGAAAAAAATCTGGAAACATTATACATCCTTGTCTTACACCTCTTTTAATAGTTTGATATTGTCCTACTTCATTATTAATCCTTATGACAGTTTGTTGTTTCCAATATATATTTTTAACACGTCTAAGATCTGTCCCACCAATTTGTACATCTACAAGAATCTGCATAATTTTGACATGTCTTACTTTATCGAAAGCCTTTGTGTAGTCAATAAAGCAAAGATGTAGGTCGTTGTTTCCTTCTCTAGAACGTTCAATTAATGTTCTCAACATTTACTGTACCCTTGCCTTCTACAAAACTACATTGTTCTTTTCCTCTTTCGAATTATATGTTCTTCTCATTGCATGATCATTCTAAGCACAATCTTCGTTATGTGTTATGTGGCTCATTATAATAATTAAGTTGATCATATTCCAAGGTTCCCGATTTTCGTCGGTATTGCAATAAATATACAATGACATATTTCATGAAGTATATCTCCAACTATCATATAAAAGTCGCTTAAAATTCGACAGGGTCGACTTCATTGCACCGGGTTTTATCCCAAATGGTTCGGTCTCTTTCCGCAGCGCACGGAAAGCGTCTCACAGAGCACGAACTCTATGGCTCTAGCGACGACCCACAGGAGACTCTGAAAAATTCAACTCGTGAACCGAAGGACGCGGCCCGAAATCGAACCCACAACCTTCGGAGCCCGAGTCAAACGGCTTGACCACTTCGCCACGGAGACTCCCGAAATGTCATATCATATATCATATATCTGTATCTATCATACCCGTTATTTATTTCTGCACCCAAAATATCATATATTGCGTTCAGCAGTCTGATGACCTGGTATATTCCTTATTCTTCTAAGGCATTGATCATTAGTGTTGTGATGTTATCTGGACCCGGGGTTTTGACAGACTTCACGTGGTTAAAAGCACTCTAAACGTCTATCTTCAAAATTGATGGTCCTTCATTATTATTCTGACTGTCATACCCGCCCGTTCTTCTCATGTATCATCATAAAGGTTTTTTCACATTATCTGACCATGCATGTAAAATCTCTATATCAGACAATACTTTAAATCTGTTCTTTATTTCTGTTTTAACATTTTCTTGTATTTCCTTGTCATTGTTCAAGTGCACAAATCATATTAAGTATTTCCTGGTTTATACCTGACTTTCTTTAACATTACTTTCAATGTGCCTGTAATCAATATGTAATGCAAAAGGATAAGTAAGACCTGTTAAGGGTCATAATAACATTAGATCGGTAATGCATTGATTTCCCGGCAGGCTGCACTGAATGGGAGGTGCAATAATTGATTACGACAATTAGTAAAAGTGTATGACATCATCTGCACTGGTGGCTCTGTGCTAAGAGGTTAAAGAAATGCCTGGGGATTTGTTACGATTGTTGGTGGGAGGTGATGTGTGCAGGAGGGGCAGGCATTTGTTTTTTTTTAAATTAATTTTATGTTTGCGTTCGCTCGCTTTGAACTCAAGCGTAGTCCTACACACTATTTATAGTTGTGATTGACTGAATTTTGCTTGTGGATTAGCTTTCCATGTTAACAGTGTCCCTTGACATCGGGCGAACCCACTCCGACTTCATAGTTACTTGTAATTTACGTCTCCATGTCATCGACGACAGGTCAACATTTTAGTCCAGCTGTCTGGTATTGGAGTTGAACCGCTAACCTCGGCATCAACACACCAAAAGTGTAAGAACATCGCGGGTTTACTCATTCGGCAATGCGGACCTGCAGGCTAGCATGTGATATAGCAAAACATATTCTGAGAATGGCGGTCAAGACAGTCAGAACGGCCTTCCGCTGGCTTACGTCCAAGCAGCACATACTTGTCGTGATCCACAAAATATGAGAAAGTGACGACAGGCATTCTTCGGACAGAGTGCCAGGTGTATATTCTACAATTGCAAATAGAGAGCATCCCCTGGACTCTCCACCCCCCCCCCCCACCCCAGGAAATACTAGTGTGGTGGGAAACGAGCAGGAGGACATATTGACTGGGATATTGGTGGGATACTGTGCATTGGAATTGTGCATGGGAAAAGAAAACGGGGAAGACCAAGAGAGACCCTGCGTAGAACCATCATTAGAGAAGGCTGATTCAATGGCCAAGTGAACATCCAGGATCTACAACAGGTAGCAGCGAACCGCCAAACATGGGGAGCCATGACTTCTGCCCTATGCGCCGCCTTAGGCTCAAGAGGAAAGACTAACTAACTAACTGTGCATTATCTGGCAGACGTGGTGGTCGCCCTTTGGTATTGTAAGTATAGTACAGAAGAACAGTTAGATAATCACGACCTCGATAGAATGGTTCTGCAGGGAGTGACCAGGGGTTCTCGCCGTTACTCAGGACTCTTGGGAAAGGACAGAGGGACACATAATGAGACTTGTACCAATATTGTTGGGGCTCATTGCTGGTTGTTGAATATAAAGATAGAGTATGTATAGGAATGTTACGAATGATGTCATGTGTAGCGTCGGGTTGGTTGTGTTGGGGTTTAGCTTAATTTTACTTTACATATTTAGCTTTATTATTATTGTTGTTTTCCCCATTGTTATTTCCGTTAACCGGGTTTGAGTTTGCTGTACTGTACGGTTTTTACACTGTGTCTGTGTTTGAAATATCTCATTTCTTCTCAAGAATCACACTTAATAAACATTTTGTCACATCTTGCGAAAGACGTTGTTTGCCGTTATATGTATTTCTGCATTGAATAGATCGTAGTCTCATTTCCGTAGCTCATCTGTCCACCGCAAGCTCGCTCAAGCTTACATATAGAATAGGAAACACTGAAGACTGTAGCTGTGGAACTGGTGAAATAACAGCCACATTTTTGTTGCAGGAGCATTCAATATATTCAGAAACGCATTTTGAACTATACCGCTCCACTTAATAATTGATTGTATAGATTGCTGCCTTCTTTGCATTAATTCAGACTGACGTCCACAAGTAACCAACGAAAACGACAGCAACACAGAAGAAGAAGAAGAAGAAAAAGAAGCAGAAGAAGAAGAAGAAGAAGAAGAAGAAGAAGAAGAAGAAGAAGAAGAAGAAGAAGAAGAAGAAGAAGAAGAAGAAGAAGAAGAAGAAGAAGAAGAAGAAGAAGAAGAAGAAGAAGAAGAAGAAGAAGAAGAATTAACTTTATTTTCAAAGGGTCACAAACTGGACATCAATAGTGCATAATACATTCACATAGAGAAAAAAAACCATCGTCAAATGAATTTTGTAAACATAAACATTGCACATCCCCAAATCACCCACACATTCCCCACCCACCAACATAACCCCCACACAGACATCCCACACCACCCACAATACCCATCACCCACACACAAATACATGCTCCCACTTACCCACCCATACATTCCCACTCACACACATCCCCGACCTACACACATCTCCACACCCGCACACACATCCCACCCATCCTGTAACACACACACACACACTCTCATCCATCCACTTATCCTCCACCACACAGCCACACACACCCAACCACAAAGCCAAAGACACCCCCAACCACACATTCCCCACCCACACACACATCCCGTACCTTTACACACACATCCAACACCAACCCACACATCAACCACCACACACATCCCCCACCCACACGATCTCCCCCCACATACCCACACATTCCGCACCCACCCACACCCCCAATCAAACATCCCCCATCCACACATCTCAGATCTCCCCCACGTACCAACACATCCAGCTCCCACACGCATACACATCCCCCATGCCTCCCCCAACCTACACACACTCACCCACCCACACATCTTCCACCACCCACAAACGCATCCGCAATCACCCATCCCCCAACCACACACACCCCAACCACACATACCACACCCACACACATCCTCACCCATACAAACATCCCACACCTAATCACACATCCCCACCCATACACACACATCCCCATCCACGCACACATCACCCCACTCACACACATTCCTCCACCCGCACATCCCCACCCATACACATCACCCACACACACACACCCTACAACTCTCACATACATCCCTCACCCATACACACATCTCTTAACCACAGACACATATACCCCACCTGCACACACACCCCAACAATACGCACATCCCCACACCCATTCCAGCACACCCACCAACACATTCCCAACCAACCACACCCACACATCCCACTACCCACAACACCAACACACACCACCCACCCAAAAACATACCCCCACTCACACATCCCCTCATCCACACGTTCCTCATCCATACATACATCCACCTAGCCCCACATTCCCTCACCCACCCTCACACCCCCATACACACCCACACAACTAACCTTCCACCCACACATCCCCCTCACACACGCATCCCCCACCACACACATCTCCCCCCCCACACACACACACATCCCCACCCATACACATATCCGCATACACACATACCTCCGCCCACACACCTATCCCCCTACCCACACAAACACCCCCACACATACCCTTAACACACACACATCCTCCACCTCCCACACATACAACACCACGTACACACACATCCCATACACATGCATCCCACCGCATACACACACACACACATCCTAACATCTAGACACATACATAATGTCTCACATGTCCACGGAAACCAACATGAACAAACTCCCACACTTTACACACACATACACTGACGCGTATCGTGAGAATCTCACAACAATGTAAGAAATTGAGAAAAAATTATACATATACAATGTGTAACGAAAAACAATAGTGATGTTCCCACACATAGAGACAGGCACACACACACACAAACACACACACACACACGCACTCACACACTCACATACACACACAGACACATTCACTCTCACACTCACTCACACTCTCATTCACACTCACTCACTCTCGCATTCACTCTAAGTAAAGTACATGTGTTCATATTATACATGATAAAATCAAGTGGCATTCAAGATTATAATGTGAAAGATGAGAATACACACAAATATGGAATAGCATGTTACATGACATGCGTGCGTTCAACTCTCTCTCCCTTCTTGCATACACTCACACAGATGTGCGCACACATACACACATACTGACACATCCGCTCTCCGCCAACCATCGCACACCTACCACACACACACATCCCGCACCTTTACACTCACACATTCACCACCATCACACATCCCCCACCCACAAGATCCCCCACACACCCACACACTCCGCACCCACCCACACCCCCAAATCAAACATCCCCCAACCACACATCCCAGATCTCCCTCCACGTACCCACACATCCAGCACCCATCCGCACATACATCCCCCATGCATTCCCCAACCTACACATACTCACCCACCCACACATTTTCCACCACCCAAAAACGCATCTCCAATCACCCATCCCCCAACCACACATCCCCCAACCACACATACCACACCCACACACATCCTCAACCACACACACATTCCGCACCCATTCACACATCCCCACCCATATACACACATCCCCATACACGCGCACATCTCCCCACTCACACACACTTTCCTCCACCCGCACATCCCCACCCATACCCATTGCCAACACACACACGCCATACCACTCACACATACATCCCTCACTCATACACACATCTCTTAACCACAGACACATATGCTCCACCTGCACACACACCCCACCCATACGCACATCCCCCACACACAGTCCAACACACTCACCAACACATCCCCACCAAACCACACCCACACATCCCACTACCCACAACACCCACACACCCCATCAACCCAAAAACATACCCAACCACACATCCCCACCCACACACACATCCCCTCATCCACACGTTCCTCATCCATACACACATCCACCCAACCCCACATTCCCTCACCCACCGTAACATCCCCCACACACACTTACACATCTACCCACCCACCCACACATCCCCCTCACACACGCATTCCTCACCTGTCATAATCTCCCCTGTAGTTGTGCCGCGGCGTCATTACGGGCGCCAGGCGAATACCATTTACCTGTCCACAGGTTCGCCTGTGAGCGGGACTAAGCAGACAGCGGTCACGCCAGTACAGGCGTGACGCACGAAGTTCCCGCAGGGACTCGATCCCACAAGGCAAGTTCTCAGAGCGGGGACCGGCAGACAGGCTTGGGATCGCAGGACAGTACGGACGGGATTGAGAGAGCTTGTGTGGCTGCTGTGTCCGAATGCCGATTGATAGTAACTCTTGTGAGAGAATAGAAGACTGTACGGCTGTGGTATAGGTCTGTGAGTGTATCCAGTGTATTGATTCATTGACTAATTGTATTGTGATATCGATATTGTAATGGCGAGATGCCTGATCTGATTGTATTGCGTGAGAAGTGTAAATAACGTGTTTAACTTAGTGTTGCAGTGTGTCACGTCAAATCATTCCGTGACTGTGTTTGTCTCACATGTGTTAGGTCATACGAGCCGTATTCATTGTTATATGTAAGAACCTGACACCACCCACACACATATCCCCCACCCACACACATCTCCCCTACACACACACATGATAATAAGAAAGATGAGAATACACAAAAATATGGAATAGCATGTTATATGACATGCGTGCACTCAACTCTTCTCCCTTCTTTCATACACACACACTCACACACATGTCAGCACACATACACACATACTGACATATCCGCTCTCTGCCAACCCTCCCGCACCTACCCACACACACATTCCGCACCCACCGCCACATCCCCACCCACATTCATCCCCACCCCCACAATCTCCCGCCCAAGCACCCACACATCCCATAGCAACCCACAAACACACCCCATCCACACACATCTCCCCACACACACACACCTATCTCCCACCCATCCCCCAACATAAACACACTCACATTCTTCACCCACACTCTCTCACACACACACACACACACACACACACACACACACACACCAATCACCCATCCCCCAACCACACATCCCTCAACCATACATTCCCCACCCACCTGTCACAGCCTCACATAGGGGCGGTAACCAACATTAAGTAAGAGATAGTGGCGAAGGGCTAAAACTCCCGCTCAAGGGAAAGAAGTGAGTCACTCGAAGGCTTGAAGAATCCAGAGCCTTCTCGAAGGACTGGTCAGTATGTCCACTGTCCCGTGGACACTGATGTGGCCCGCGGATTACGGGGTCCACGAGAAACTCGGATAGAGTTACCACCCGTGTCGGATTGCGACACGTGTGAAACGGCAGAGACAGACTGGACATCGGAGAAGCAACAGGGCTTACCTTAGGGGGACTTGATAGTTCAGACCCATGTGTATTTAAGGGTCGTAGACATATGCTAGATAGTTGCTTAGAATTGTTTGTTATAATCATGTGTGATGTAAAACCTCTGTGATACGCAACTTGTCAAGTGCGGGCTTGTCAAAACCCACTTCCCCAGCGCACTGTATATATTATATAAATAAATGTTGCTATGTTGTATCTAACGGAGTTTATTGCCTGTGTGAGCCCGAGTTCAGATCCCCTAGAGATCTAAGACTGTGACAGCCAAAACGGGAGAATATCTGTAAAAATACGTCCGTCACATCCTTAGAGGAGATAGATTTTAATGGAATCATTTCTGGCTATCTCGAACATAGATCAATAAGTGTAAAAATATATCTATTTCCTTTGTTTGAAATGTGGTTCAAAGGACCTACTAAATCAACTGCCACGATTTGAAATGGCCTCGAGGCAGTTGTGGTTGATTGAATTTCTGCCGTAGGTTTTTTTTCCCTTTTTAACCAGTTTCTGACATGTATCACATGATCTACAATATGTTTTTATGTCTTGGCAAAATTTAGGCCAATAAAATTGGGTCAGGACTCTGGCTCTAGTCTTTTCGTAACCCATATGACCTCCGAAAGGTGAGTCATGGGCTATATTTAGTACTTTCTCATGATGTGATTGAGGTAGAACTACTTGCTGTATCGTGGTCTGATCTCTGGTATATAATCTAGTTAGAACATTGTTCTTTATTCTAAATGTCCATGAAGCATTTTTAGTCAATTTTGGTTTAAGTCCTACTAACCGAAAATATTGGGAAAGTGTAGGATCTGCTTTCTGTTCTTCTCCAAAATTAGTGGCGGTAGTGTTAGGTAATATGATTTCTAGCGACTCCTGAAGTTGGTCGGTGTGGGTTTTGTGTGTTGTCTGTCGTGTTATTGCATTAGTCTGTTGTGTGTGTTGTTGCACATCTACAGGCTTGGTAATTTGTGGATCGATGGCATCCTCAGTTCGAGGTTTTAAGTTGGTGGTATCACTGACAGATTCAACCGCCCCTGCATTATGCACCTCGGTGAATTCATTTTGAATTACGTCATTGGTTGTCTCCCTTGTGCTTTTGGCAGTTTAAGACAAGCACGCGTGGTGTTTCTTTTTAGAATCGCTGTTTGGGTTATGGATACAGTTTTTCTGCTCCCAATCTCTGATTTCCTTTTCAGAGCAAGATCTTATGTTGGGAAGATTCCCAAGGATAATCTCAGCGACAGGATTTTCTAGTACTGCGCACAATACTAGTCCTGATATAAACGGTGTGCGAATTTCGACAAGTGCTAGGGGGTATCTTTCGATCGTGCCTGCGAATGTGCGACAAGTTACGTATTTGTGTGTGTAGTCTTTGTCGTTAACTAATGTTTTTTTAAACTTGTTCTGTATTAAACTTGATATAATTTAACTTTTCTTTTTTTTTTTTACTTGGCAACCAAGAGCTGTCTGAACGTAAAGCTTGTGCCAAAACCGGCGATTGCCCCCAAATAGCCTGTCACAGTCTTAGATCTCTAGGGGATCTGAACTCGGGCTCACACAGGCAATAAACTCCGTTAGATACAACATAGCAACATTTATTTATGTAATATATACAGTGCGCTGGCGAAGTGGGTTTTGACAAGCCCGCACTTGACAAGTTGCGTATCACAGAGGTTTTACATCACACATGATTATAACAAACAATTCTAAGCAACTATCTAGCATATGTCTACGACCCTTAAATACACATGGGTCTGAACTATCAAGTCCCCCTAAGGTAAGCCCTGTTGCTTCTCCGATGTCCAGTCTGTCTCTGCCGTTTCACACGTGTCGCAATCCGACACGGGTGGTAACTCTATCCGAGTTTCTCGTGGACCCCGTAATCCGCGGGCCACATCAGTGTCCACGGGACAGTGGACATACTGACCAGTCCTTCGAGAAGGCTCTGGATTCTTCAAGCCTTCGAGTGACTCACTTCTTTCCCTTGAGCGGGAGTTTTAGCCCTTCGCCACTATCTCTTAATTTATGTTGGTTACCGCCCCTATGTGAGGCTGTGACACCACCCACACACACACACATCCCTCACCAACTCCAGCTGAGCGACTGTTCATATACTTATTCTTTGATTAATGATGTAAGTGGTTGGTATTGGTCTTGAATATTACTCTTAAACATGTCTCTGTCACTGCTGTGTTATATCATCCTTCAGTCACTGTCAGACTGTTAGTAATCACATTATTTCCTGTGCTGAACAGTACACCATGAGTGAAGACAACTACTACAACAACCAAGCACTGGTTAAAGAGCTAACTCTACTAACAATGCTAGCATCATTAAGGAAACCTTACGAGCAAAACAAGTAAGCATGGGGGACAATACCATCTTTTAAATAGATTCTTCTTCTTCTTCTTCTTCTTCTTCTTCTTCTTCTTCTTCTTCTTCTTCTTCTTCTTCTTCTTCTTCTTCTTCTTCTTCTTCTTCTTCTTCTTCTTCTTCTTCTTCTTCTTCTTCTTCTTCTTCTTCTTCTTCTTCCTTTTCTTCTTCTCCTTCTCTTTCTCCTTCTTCCTCTTCTTCTTCTTCTGTACAAACAGAAAAGCCAATTAGCAAGTCCTACAGGTGATTAAAGAAATTAGACGTAGTCTGTCAGGAATTTTTTTCGCACGGTATGAGAAGAAATAAACTGAAAAAGTTAGTGGAAACTGCAAGACTAAAGGCATAAGAACAAGAGGAAGATAGAGAGATACGTATCTGGATGGTTTGGAAACATAACATAAATAAGACAAGAAGACAGAGCTGATCCACGACTCTGGTGATCGTGTGAGATGGCGAAATATTCCTCAGAAGCTTATCGTTATGGTACACGATGATGATGATGATGATGATGATGATGATGATGATGATGATGATGATGATGATGATGATGATGATGATGATGATGATGATTATGATGATGATGATAATACTAGTGAGGCAGAGATTTGTGCAGGAAGTATGCTGGAATTCCCACCTCGACCTCTTTCGTCCCCCTAATCGCAATGACCCCTGGCCTTTAGTATGATGCTAGTAATAACGATGCACATATACTTGACTGACCACTGATGGTACACACAAGATGCACTTTGACTCGACAGGAAGCATTGGGATCTTTAACTGTATTATTTCTAATTTTATGTGCAAGATTGTCACTAACGTCCTGGTTGAACTCATAATACATATACGGTATTACAAACATACCAGTCCTATCATCCATGAAGTCTATTACACAGACTTGTACGCCAACCTCAAACGTATTTAAAACTCTATTTACACCAGCTTGTCAATGACCGCAACAATGCTAAACCTGGTCTGGTCATCGACTGTCAGTGTTGGCGTTCCTGGGTTGACTGATTACCCTTGTTCTCTAGCGTTGGCTCAACAACTCCCAACCACTCATGATTCACGATGTTCTGGTGAAGCATGTCACTCAAACCATTTCATGTTGAGTTGAGTTGAGTTAAGAACCGATATCACTGCATTCAGGACATTCCCATATGTGCTCCTTCCCTTTGTTAAACAGCCAGCGAAGAGTCATACTACTAATCGTTCCCACTGCTATCTGATTAAAAGTTCTCCTTGTCTTCCCTTTCAGTTTTGAGATTCTTCCAGAACCCCTGCCGATCTCCGCAATCTCATTCTTTCTACATATGGGTTCTCAATCTGTTCCTCCGTCTTCTCCACCTGGTCCCACAAGCGTACGACCACATCCTCCTTGTCCATAGGCAAACTACCCCAAGAGATGCATTCCCTGCCAGCCTATCATCCTGTTCATTCCCCCGTACTCCCGCATGGCCAGGGCAAAATATCCATACAATTCTCACAATCTGTGACCTCTGAAGCGACGAGAGCCATATCACACGAAACATTCCTTTCTCCACTTACTAAGCATACTGTTTGAATCCGTAATGTACACAACGTGTGCCGCAGTAGTCTCCTCTAGCCACCGGAATGCCGCTGTTACTGCCTCCACCTCCATTCTCATGCTGGAGGTCGTAGTCTCATATGACAGACTCTCCATTGTCAAGAATCCTCCATTAGCCTTTCCAATAAAGCCCCAGCCACTACTTCTGTTTCTCATCACTGACCCATCGGTGTAGATGACTATGTCACCTTGATGAGTGTTGCTCTGGATCAGTTGTTGCACTTCAAACTCAGTGCTGCCCGCTGCCCATTCTCTGCACTCACGACAAAGTGTTATTATTACATTGTGCCAGTCCGTCATGTCTTCCGGAACTTCAACCCACTCTCTTTCACGATTGATGGTCTCTAGATCACACACCTGACGTATAGAAAGTTCAGCCTGTGCCATCCAGGTCCTGCCTCGTCTTAGTCTATGACCCTTGACCATATCCATTGCTACATGCAGCGGGTGATCCCTATCTGCGGCAACTCTCAGGTATCATTTGGCCTGAAGGACCCTATGCCTATCCGTCATTGTTGGTTGCGCTAAGATATGCCTCATGCATATAATTGGTGTGTCCTTTGTGCACCCCAAGATTAACCGCATGGCAGCATTCTGTATGCTCTCCAACCTTTCAAGCTGGCTCTTTGATACTGTCAGCAGCCCCAAACCATACTCAATGACAGAAAATATTAACTGCTGAAAGAGCCTGTACAGCATCCTCTGATCTACCCCGGTTGCTGCCATAGCCCTCCAATGCATTAAGTCCCCTACCAACCTTCACCACCAAAGCCTCCACATGATCCTTAAAAGACAAACATCTGTCAAATGTGATACCCAAGTACTTCAATTTACTCTCTCGGCTAAGAGGATGTCTATTCAACATAATTCTTGGGACATCTGCCTTGACGATCCGGTTATCGTCACACAACCGATACCACACAACCGATGCCTTATCTGGGTGTATAATGGCCCCTGTGTCCCTGCACCACTCTGCCACCCCATTTACTGCCACCTGTAAGTCTTTCGCCAAACTGGCCCTGTCTCTGCCCTGCCTGTACACCAGCACATCATCTGCAAATGTCAAGATTCTACCCACACCTGGTGTCTCAATAGCTGCGACTTTGCTGGTGTAGACATTAAAGCGTACTGGGGACAGGCAGATCCCTGCGGCAACCCAGGTGTAATAGTACAGGGGTCAGAAGTCCAGTAACCCATGCGCAGTGCAACCTTACGCTCATAAAGGACTGCCGCAACCCATCTGACAAGGCATGGGCAGACTTCCATGTCTAACAGTATATGTATTAACCGATCATACCTGACTCTGTTATACGCATCCTACAGGTCAAGAGCTACCGCCACTGTCTCTTGTTTATCCTGGAAGCCCTCGTAGACATCAAATGCAAAAGTTGCAGCATTGGCCCAGGTGTCCTTCCCAGGCCGGTAACTCCCAAGTCCTTGGGGAAGCAGATTACGACGTTCCAAATGTTGCTGGAGCCTGCATGCTACTATCTTTTCGAGGACTTTGCCATACGTGTTTTGCAGGGTTATGATTCGGTATCCATTAAGTCTGGAGTGATCCTTACCTAGCTTTGTTAGTGGGAACAGGTAGCTATGTAGCCAATCGTGGGGTATTTCCGCAGTATCGATGCTTAGGTTGAAACAAAGAGCCATCTCCTCCAAGTCCCCGTCATTTTTGTTCCTCATACGGGAGGACCTTACCCCATCCGGACCTGGCGCTGTGTCTTTAGCCCGCTTCAGTACCCGTCTAATATCCTCCACTTTAATCTCACAGTCCTCCTTCCTAGTGACCCGTGACAAGGCTGCTCTGACGTTATCTCTAATAGCCCTATCTTGCTGATCCGTTTGTTTTAAAAATTGCGCAAGAAAATCCTCCCCTTTGTCTTTGTCAGTTGTCATAGGTCGGTTGTTATCATTATAAATGGTACCATGTGTATCATGCATCGCCTGTCTCTTTATCTGCCGGTGCAGCCTCCAGAATTTTCCTAAAGTCACATCCCCAACGACTTCATTGTTCCCACTTAATCCTCTTTGTTTCTGCTGTCTGTAGTTTAAAATCCTGCACCTTTACTTTTGTATATCTTTCAGCCTCTTCCAATTCTGTGTCAACTGAATTGGTTGCTCTCCACACGCTCTGCCAATTCCTTATGGCCGCCTTCTTTTCCCTTCATGAATTCTCCACCTCTGGTGTCCACCATGGTTATTGGGTGAAGATGCTTCTTGTTGGTTTAGATCTTCTCTGTGATCTAATTAGCCCCAAGAGCGAAGAGTGTTCGCGATCATAACCGAATGCCGTGCGAGCTCTCATGGCCCTTACAGTGCTGCACTTAGGTATCAGCACAGAACAGGGGAGGTGGTCACTTCCATGGTCTTCAAGGACGCTCCATTTTATATCTGATACCGCCTCTTGAGATGCAAGCGCCAGGTCGATGGCTGTGTCAAAGTCCCCCGGTCTCATTGCTAGCCTACTTGGTGCACCGTCATTTAGACAGACAACATCCGTCTCAAGCAAGGCCTCAGCAAAAGCAGTACCCTGTCTGTTCTCTCCCGACCTGTCCCATTCCTTGGCGCGGGCGTTGAAGTCACCACATAGCAGATATCTGGTACCTGGGGTCTCCACTGAACCTTTCAACCAGTCCCAACTCTCTCTGCTTATGCAATATTTCCCACTTGCATATACATTTATCAGGTTCCAGCTCTATTGGCCGATTTGTATCTGCATTCCCTGCACCTCTTTACTCTCCTGACCCCACCCACTCATATCCAGTATTGAATCATGTAAACCGTCCTTGACCACCTGAGCCTGCCCATGTCTTCCCTGCCCAGTTGGGTTGATGTAACATGTATAGCCACGGCACTTAAAAGAGATTGTTCTTGTAACATCAGGACATGAAAATCATAGAACAGTTTCTCCAGTATTGGTCCTCGTTGCTTTGCACTACGGCAATTCCAATACCCAACCCGTTATTTTTTTGAGTCCCAAACGATCCGTTTTCCTTCTACTCCTTCTGGCTCCAGCCCTCTTCTTCCTTTTCCTTCCCTTCTCTCCCCTACCTCTTCTCTTCCGCTTCATTCTCTCCCCCCTGGCTGTTGTCAAAGGTATCGAGCACAAAGCACGTACTCCGTTGCTTCGGCAATATTTCTTTGTATTATTCATAGATGGTTAGATATGAAGGCAGGATATAATCGGTCACCCTAGTAAAGCCTGCCTGCTAGGGAAGGGGCAGGGGATGTCCCTCAGGAATCCACACGCCTGGCGCCATCCCACCCGCACACCAGACATTCCACGTTCACAACCAGCTCACCCGTCGGCACGTCGGTCCACATTAAAATTGGGGGTGTATAATCGGAGTTTTCCATCTCCTAGATTGGCCAGTGTAATAGCTAACGGGCCCAATCTACCCGGGGGCAAGAGGTTTCAGCGCATCATTCCTGGCGAACACAGTAGATACATGTATACGGGGAACAAAACCACTGTCATACAATATCTATCAAATAGTACATACTACATAGTTAAAGTCAATACACAACGAATAAATAACTCCCGCAGGTAGATAGTTGAGCCCCAAAACAAAGCAGTGATGACTTCGGTAATCTGGTTAACTTCCTACGTTGAGCTCTGTAGTTCTGAGACAACAACATGACAATGCTTGGGTAAATTACATAGCAGATCCTGTTGTGTTATAGAGTGGTGGAGTGGTGGCAGACACAACACCATCCATTTTACAATGTTATTATGTCACTGTTGGAAATAGAACTGTCACTGTACTTCACACAGTGAGCTTTGTAGTACTGACACAACTCCATCCATTTTACAGTAATATTGTGTCAAATATTGTGTCACTGTTGGAAACAGAGCTGTCACTGTACATCACACAGTGAGCTTTGTAGTACTGACACAACTCCATCCATTTTACAGTAATATTGTGTCACTGTTGGAAAAAGAACTGTCACTGTACTTCACACATTGAGCTCTATAGTACTGACACAACAACATCCATTTTACAATGTTATTGTGTCACTGTTGGAAACAGAGCTGTCACTGTAGTTAACACAATGAGCTATGTAGTACTGACACATCATCATACATTATACAATGTTATTGTGTCACTATTTGAAAAAGAACTGTCACTGTACTTCACACAATGAGCTCTGTAGTACTGACACAGCACCATCCATTTTACAATGTTATTGTGTCACTGTTGGAAACAGAACTGTCACTGTACTTCACACAATGAGCTCTGTAGTACTGACACAGCATCATCCATTATACAATGTTATTGTGTCACTATTGGGAACAGAAGTGTCCGTCTAACGTATGCGAAAGTATTGCTAGCAATAGACAGCACCGATGTTCACCAAGACACACCTCCATTTGTTCGCTGTCTTGCCACGTTCCTCTGTGACGAACCAGGTATTGTATGTAACGATGACATGAGTTCTGCTGATAATGTTGACACAAGCATAGTCAATGTTTGGGCGCTGGTAGGAACATAAAGTGACGATAATCTGGAAACAAGACTGCTGTTGAAAGAAATAATTGTTGAAAGCTCACTGGACCGTTGGAGGACCTTACTTGCCTCGCATCCTGTGGTGTTAACACTGCATACCTATGGTATAAACTCGTACGCCACGACTGTTTGATTGTTAGTTCTGTGTACGAGCAACCACTACAACACCGTGTACTGAAGAATATCCTTGCTCTAGACAGATTTGGTACCTTTCCTTCTGGCTAGTTGCTAAAAATTCGTTGATCTCTTGAATCTGTTGAGGAAATTCCACTGCCGGAACAAACCAAACTAAAAGAGAAAACACATTTCGCATAACGGTCGGAAAGATTCAACACCATCTTGCCCCAAGGGAAGTCACTCTTCATCATACTCTTTGAATCCATTTCATACTAACCCATACCAACTATTTATATATCCTCATCATCTCAATCATTCCTCTCCACCCCAGCATAAACTATGTCATGACAGCTAGGATTCCCCAGCAATTACTTTTCATGTGTAGAAACAATCTATAATACATTTGAAAAAGTGAATTATGTAATTATACCCACAGATGGCTTAAAGCTCTATACGAAGTTAACGCGTACGCTTCGCGAGAAAGGAATCAGATAGGTTTGTAACATTGTAACTCTTGTTGCCTTCAATACATGATTGCCTATACTTTAAATTTCTTTCTTGATTTAAAAGAAAACAGTGTCCACAGAAACAAATTATACGTAAAGCACAATCAATCAATAATCAAGAAACTGAACGTGTCATCAACGTTGAATATCTTGGCTCAATAATCATCAACAATGGCGAATTTTTGCAACAAGTCAGGTGCCATAGCAAAGCAGAGGTTTAACAGTATTAAGAAGCTATTGCACAACAACTGTAAGATATTTGAGAACATGCATCTTCACCTTGGGAACCGACGGATTTGAATCGTGAATTGTTTCGCAGTCACTAACGAACATAATCCCGACTTTTGAACTGCTTCTTTGTCTGTTGCTCTCTATCCCCAATTGGGACATAGACCTCTCAGCCATCTCACTCAAAACTCTCCGTATCGTCAGCATTTCCATGCAGCTCTGTCCAGTTCCTTTCCTTATTGTTCACATATGTTTCTACGTGTCTTATAGATTAGTTGTTTGATGTTTTCATGTTTATTATTTTTGGGATACTTCCCGTCAAGATGGCGGCGGACGGTTGTGTTGTTTTGTGACCGTTCCCTTTTTTGCGTAGAGATGAATATTTTCATCTGTTGCGTGTAATTTGTGTGCCGAGATGTAAAACCAGGAGTTTCTTCTCAAGATCTGCGCCGATGTTATGGAATTCGTGCATTGAGCGAAGCAATCCTTGGGTGAATTAATTTTCGCAGCGGGTGTGTTTCTGTGGGTTCGGTTTTTCAACATGGCGGAACAACATTTGTGCTCCGTGCGGAGGGCAGTCAACCTCACAAGCTGACAGGGACGGCAGGAGGCCGCAAACACCAAGGCATACGAGGTGGTGTAAGACGTTTTAGACTCATATGTGACCGCCTGAGCCTCTGGAATACTCGGATTCTATATTGGAACTGTGCCAGCGTAAAAGAACGAGGTACTATTCTAGGAAACATGGTATACAGGAACAACATTGTAGCGCTCCAGGAGGCGAGACTGGGGGATCAGTCACTCCAAATTGCTGGCTTCAAATGTTCCTACAACAGGAGACATCTGGGAATGGCGATTCTCATTCGCGACAGTATGGTGGCTTCAGAGTTAGACATGACTAGTTGGGACAATGACAACATACAAATTCAGGCGGTTAGAATTTCATCCGGTGCTGAAAACTGTTACCTTGCCCATACAGGAGGGAGTCTCCAGATAAGCTTCGATCTCACATGCCATGGTGATAACTTGCCCTTCAACGCAGGTGGAGTGACTGTGTCTCCACATCTCCTTCACAAACTGGTCAGTTCGACATTACCATGATGATACTGCCAGGGATCGCCTCAATGGTTTTACAGCACGGCTGCTCCTTCTGACGGTATTAACTGTTGGTCAGTGGTGACCGTTGGAATGCCACGGTATGGGCTCAGTGCGATCAGACAACTTCACACGCCCTGGACAGCAATATCATCTTGACGCGCCACCACTGTAATGTTTCAGTGGCGCTTCGTTGATATCTCTAGAGATGCTTGATTTGGATCGTGTAGACATCTTTACTTCTACTGCTGATGGCCATTGAGACTTTCGATATTATACATTCTATAATAATTAACTACAGAGACCGAATTTGCACAACACAACACTGGTATGGTTTTTCACACTCTATTTTGAAGAGGCTATATGCCAAGTAATATTTCTACTTTTAATTCTATATCTTTAACTGTTCTTCCTTGGCAAAGCTTGGCTGCGATTGTCTAGAATTTTTCTTCTCAAAACATCGAATTCGAACTCTGCAACTTAACTATTAAACCGTGATATAGATAACACTGTCAGAGTGTTTCAATTTCTAGTCGAGGATTTATTTTCGGGCAGCTTCCAGTGAGTCAGATAACCTGCAGGCAAATCATAACATCACACAGTCCGTCATCCCTGCTCACACTGCCGTACTAACCATGACTATAATTAAAGACAGCAATGACGCTTGTCATATCACAATCATCTACAGTGTTGATAGTTCATACCAATATTCGTAACTATAATATTCATAGTTCACAGACACCTTTATATTTAGTTACTCACGCCTGTACTTGAGGTGTTAGTTCTTGTATGACCTTCTTGTTGCCTTCTGGAACTGAAATGCCGGCCCATCATATTTTATTTCACTCTTCTACTTCTGTCTACATTCTGTGCCGGATCGTGTTCATTCCTCAATCTGTCTTTGCTTCTTCCTTCCTTCTTCGTTTCATTAAATTCTCTGGATGTTCAGTTATTTTCTCCATTCGCTTCTCAAAGATCTTGTCCTGCTGATAACAGTGTGCCTTCCTTCTTTCATGGCTGTTCCCCGTCTATCTCTCTATGACGTCCCGTTTCCAATATTTACGCGTGTGGGTTCCCTGTCCGTGCCGCACTTGTAATTTTAGCTCTTTCAAATCTTTATCGTTGATGTGCGCTGCATGGCACTATACACGGTACTTTGTCGATGACACAATCATTTGCTCCACAAAATATTCACCAATATACAATGTACACCACAGTGCCTAAACATGAACAGTTCTGAAGAGCTGCGTAATGTTAGCCAAGCTCTGCTAATTCAGAACTAGGTCCGAATCTGACCATCGTCCTCGTTCAACTCATTTTAACGTGACATTTTGTCCTTGCACAGAACGTTCAGACTGCTTTTCACTCTTTTGTGACTAATGTGGTGATATGTCACTTCGCACGGTCTTCTTCTGTCCACCGCACTTGTCACACGTCATGCCATGTTCCTGACCGGTATCAACTGGACCATGGCCTCACTATCAATGCAAACAACAATTCATCCATATACATTTTGTTGATATTGTCAAGATGAAAAGATTAATTGATTGATTGATTGATTTAGGAACCGACGTCACAGCATTCGGGGCATTCCCATAAGCGCTCCGTCCCCATCCTCAGCAGCCAGCGAAGAGTTCCAGCACCAACAGTTCCAGTAACATTCTGATTATATGTCCGTCTCGCCTTTCCTATCAGCTTTGATCGTCGGCCATATCCCTTCGTCACTCCTCCGTGCCTCATTCTTGCCAGACTATGGTGATCCATTTGCTCCTCCGAGATGTACACGTGCTCCCACAAGGCCGCAACCACGTCTGCCTTGTCATGCAATAATACTCCTAAAGTTTTGCCCAGCCAGCCAATCTGTCCGCTTGTTCATTCCCTAGCAGGAGTGTGGGGAATCAACACTACATTTTTATTACCCCAATATTATTGTCCTAGAGAAACCACCAGACTCCGTCCACAAAACTCCGTCGGTCTGCAAACACCTTTTTCTTACTCTCACTCACCCTTGTATCATGCCCCCTCTCACTTTTCCCCAACATAACATACTCCACAACTCAAGCTTTAACAAATAAATACAAAATAATTTATTAAACCAAGAGTATAGGTGTGAGAAGTGTGTGTGTGTAAAGTGTAGAATGTGTGTCGAATATTTCTATTGGGAGCGGACATAGACCAGGTAGCTGAAGAGCCCAGCCCTATCATCCCAGAAAGGATCACACCATATCCTCATTCATTCCACGATGACCTCACCCAGGTATGTGTCCATCCTGCTAGATGTAGATTTCCACCGGTGGCTGTTTGATCACTCAAAAGAACTAGTCACAGTCCGACCCTAAATCCTGTCTGGATCACACAGTTAGTATATGTCTAATTTGTTCTTATACTTATAACACCCTTGTCTAGTGAGGACACGAACATACTGTTCTTTGAAATAAATGTACTTCCTGTCTCAAGTGTCTACTGTTCACAAGACCATTGTTATACTAACTTCCTAATCAGTTTATATTGATTTATTCCCATGTGATGGGGAACAACTGTATCTCTTTGTTTGTTCACCTGTCGTGTAAAACATACTGCCCAATGGTCTTTTCCCAGGTGGTGTAAAAGAAATTCACTTTCTACTATTCTGTTCCCAAGTGATGTTTGAAACATTAATTTGACGATTGGTCTTCCTCCAAAATGGTGCGGAGAAAACAATTTCTTGTATTCTGTTAATGTGTGACGTTTGATAATCCCTCTTATGCTTGTTCCCGTAAACCCTTTTTATCATGGGCTAAGTGCAAAAGATGTTGACCAACTGCCTGCACCAAGGTCTCCATTCTCAGTGACTTGAGTGACCTAAAGGAACCTGTCAACGAGAGAACAACACATTTGGTGATAGCAACTGTCCCTGACCTCCATTGGGGGGGGGGGGGTGGGTGTCCGCCTCACTCAGATACATGACAGTGAACCAACTCTGTCATGGGCATAGGAGTTCTTCACTCCGGTCTGCAGTGGGTTAAGATCAGGACAGAGAAAAATGTAAAGTGTAGACCCCCAGCAGACCTCACTTGAGATCCCTTCTCCCCATCCCCAATCTTCCCCAATATCACCCCACTACACAATTCTCACTAGCAGAGCTAATTCTATTCATTACTCTAGCAAGTTTTACCGAGGCGACTGCTTATATTAACTAGGCTTAAATATACTCTCTACAATACCTTAAGCACAACACAGCAGTGTCTTCGAAATCACATCCACATTTTGCCATAACAGGCACGTGTACAATTAAATCTAATTAATTTCCGCACACGGTAGATATTTTTTAAATCCACTGCAGTGACAAACACGTCCGTGCAAGTCAATCCTCAGAGTTACACTACTTGTAAACAAAGCATGTTTTTACCCAACAGCCTTGAGTGGCCACGTGACGTTCTTTGATGTTAACAAAAGTGGTTCAAGGGCAGATTATCCATGTCTGAATAAATTCTCTTCCTTGGGTTTAATCAATGTCACAAGAGTAGATTATCTCTCCTTTTGGACAATCCATGCACAAGTCGCCTCCCCCTTTTTTCAACATATGCCTACAATTTCCCGTCTTGTGGGGACTGTCAAAGACGATTTTCCTGTTTGATGTTGGAGACTTCCCAAGGTTAGCGGTGTCCTTGATCTAACTGGTAAACAACTGCAGCTGTGCATTCCGACTTTATTGTTTTTCTGTCCCGGTTAAAAAACAAATGTAGCTTTGCACACAGGCCATAAATATGACCGTCTGTATTGTCATTATCTGGTTGATACACAGTGAAATCATGACATAGGCCCCCTCTTAAGAGAGTAGTCCATCTCACTTTTCTCCACTGTGAATTCAATCCAGATGATTCATTCCTCTTCTTCAGGAGCTGGGTGTCTTGATAAGAAGTCCGCTCCAACATTTTCCTTCCCAGGAATATACTCCACTGTGAAATTGTAGGGTTGAAGTAACAACGACCACCGCATCAAACGGGCGTTGAGCTTCTGAGAAGTAGCCAGGAACATCAGGGGCTGATGATCTGACTGGACCCGAAACTTAACTCCATACAAATAGGGCTGAAATTTTTGCACGGCCCATACGAGAGACAAGCACTCTCTCTCGACGGTCGAATAATTCCTCTCAGCCTGGAGTAGCTTCTTGCTTGCGTATGCCACAGGTTTCAAAACCGAAGCATCGTCTTTCCCTTCCTGTAACAAAGCTGCCCCAATCCCAATCCCACTTGCATCTGTTCTCAACACAAATGGTTTGGAAAGGTTCGGGAGCTGTAATACAGGTTTGCTGACCAAGGCCTCCTTTAACTGACTATAGGCAGTCTCACATTCTGGTGTCCAAATGATTTGGTCCGGGAATCCCTTTTTCAAGGTTTCCGTCAATGGAGCTCCCATTTCCGTAAAATGTTGGATAAATTTTTGGTAAAATCCACATAACGAGAGAAAGGATCTCACATCCTTCTTCGATTTTGGTCTTGGTGCACTTCTGATTTTTTCCAGGTTCTTTTCCTCTGGGACAATTTTCCCTGGAGTGATGGTGTGACCTAGAAATTCCAGAGTCTGGTAACCAATCATGCATTTGGTTGGACGGGCGGTAAGCCCTGCTTCCTTGAGTCTATTAAACACTCTCTCCAAGGATTGCAAATGGTCATCCAAGCTGTCACTGGAAATCAGAATATCATCCATGAATGAGATGATGGCCGGATCCTGTAAACGATCTAGTAAAGTCCTCATCATACGTGTAAACACACTAGGTGAGTTGCTAAGACCAAAGGGCATGACCTTGAATTCGTAATGTCCACTGGGTGTACTGAAGGCCAGCAGTGGACGAATCTCCGGTTTGACTGGTATTTGATAGTACCCCCGACTCAGATCCACCTTTGAAAAGTACCGAGCCTTATGGAGCCTAGCGAATAACTGCGTTGTATTCGGCAAAGGTTCCACCTGAAATTGTGTATGACTGTTCAGAAGTCTGTAGTCTATACACAACCGGTGTTCTCCACTTGGTTTCCGTAACAAAACTACCCCCGCATTGTATGGGGATGTGGATGGTGCAATCACGTCATCCTCCAGCAGTTTTTGTATTTCCTCCTCCAGGGCCTTTTCTTTAGAGAAGGGCACTGGGTAAACCTTTTGGCGAACAGGCTCCTGTGTGGTCAACGTCATCTCGAACTCCACCAACCTCGTTCGTCCTGGTTTATCAGTCAGTATCTCTTTAAGAGACTCGAGAACCTGGGTTATCTTTTCCCTCTCCTGGGAGGTCAGATCAGGGTTCACCTGCACATCCTTGTAGGTTTCCTGGTGTACCAGGGGATATTCCCTGCCCTCGCTGGTTCCCACTTCTGTCTCCACTGCAACTGCCATTGCCATGAGGTGAGCTGCTTTTTCTCCGGGTCTCTCTTCGTATTTCCGCAAGAGATTGATATGGAAAATCTTCGACTTTCCCCGGATCCGGATCTGATAGTTGGTTCTGGATATCACCCTTTCCACGGGAAATGGTCCTTGCCAACCTATCTCCAGTTTGTTGTTTCCCGTTGGGAGTAGCAACAAAACTTTGTCTCCCACCTCTAGAGATCTGTCTTTAGACCTACGGTTGTAGTAAGCCGCATGTCTTTTCCTGGCCTTTTTCAAGTTTTGATTTGCCAGAGTCCATCCTTTGTGGAGTTTTTCTTTTAGTTCCTCCACGTATTTATAGGAAGAGATCACTTCTTCTGACGTCCTCTCTTCAGTCCAACTCCTCAACATGGCTTCCAACGGTCCTTTAATTGGACGACCAAACAGCAACGTAGCGGGTGGTAGTCCTGTTGAGCCATGAGGAACTTCCCGATAGGCAGAGTGCTGCTGGGATATATTCATCCCACCTATCAGGTTTTTCCTGCGCCAGTTTCCTGAGCATTGTCATCAACGTGCCGTTGAAACGCTCTACTTGTCCATTGGCTTGAGGATGGTAAGGGCTGGTATGTATGTGGTTAGAGTGAAACACTCTAAATACCTCCTCCATGAGTTTTCCACAAAACTGGGACCCATTGTCCGTCAGAATTTGATCTGGAAAGCCTAATCTTATAAAGGCCTACATCAGTGCATCCGCCACTCGTTTCGAGTCAATCGTGGTCAACGGTATGGCTTCACCCCACATTGTACAGCAATCCACCATTGTGAGTATATACATGTTCCTCTTCCTAGTCCTGGGAAGTGGACCCACGATATCGATGGCTACCCTCTCGAAAGGAGAGTTCATAATGGGCATCTAACCCAAGACCACCGGTGCTGTCCAGTGTTTCGGTGCCACCCTCTAGCACTCAGGGCATGACTTCACATACCGACGCACATCCTCTGTCATTCCCGGCCAATAGTAGTGGCAGGAAATCCGCTGCATGGTGGCGGCAATACCCATGTGTCCACTAAAGGAGATGGTATGCCCCATATGAAGAATCTGAGACCGGTGAGCTTTCGGAACGACCAACTGACCGTATAGGTTGTTTCCCCTTCCTGCTCTCCTGTAGAGTATCCTGTTCTTCATGTAGTACTGACCCCGTCCTGGTGGATCAGCACTTTTCTGCAGCTTTTTGTAGCAAGGACGTAAAGTGTCATCCTCACTCTGGGCAGTTCGTAGCTCCCCCGGCAGTGGGTTAGTCACAATTGCTTCTGCCTCTTCCGTTCTCGTCTGAGAGCGAGTCTGTATTGCTCCCATATGGATTGGCTACCTGGGCATTCCCAGAAAGACATACCGGCAACCAAGGATTACTGGGAAAATGGGATCGGTCAATACAGCAGCCTTGATTGTGCCGGTGACATATCTTGACCGAATCTCCACGTTAGCAATGGGCAACTTCATTGCCACAGCACTCTTCTGTGCAGGCTGTATTTCCATGGCCTCACATGTGAATTGTTCTGGGTGTACCAGATCCGCAGAAATCACGGCCTCCCCGTCCAGTCCTGTGTCGTACAAACACTCCACTTGACGACCGTTAACCTCTACCAATTCCACTACAGGTGGTTTTTCCTGGTCTGGAGTCTCTTCGTCGGCCTCGACCTGTTCAGTGGGCTCCACCTTAGGTCTCCCGGGGCACACGATGAATTTAGAGTCTCCTGACTTTCCCCTGCAGTCAATAGCATTGTTCGTGTTTGACTTGCATTGGTTGCACCATTTCCCTGTCCTAGATTTTCTAGTGCCGGACTTGAGTGAGCTCTCCTGATGGCGAGCCTTCTTGCTGACTTTGACATTTTCCGTGACAACCTCCTTCGAAGTCACTTGACATGCTGCGAAGTGAGGGCTCTTAGCCTTCGATTTGCAGTCCCTCGTATTGTGAGTGGGTGACTTACAAATTGAACACCACTTCTCCGACCACTGTCGTTTTGGTGTAGAGCTCGAAGAGCTCTTGCTTCCCTCCTTCGTCTTCTCTGAACTATCCTCTGATTTTTGCACATAAGGTTCCCCCTTTTTTGTTCCAGAGCTTTTGGCTTTCTTCTTGTCATGTTTCTCCTGACTTTTGGTGTTGGTGGGAAGGTTTTCCCCGGCCTCCCCATGTACCTCTACGAACCTTTCTGCTAATTTTGTCACGAGGTCAATACGTTCCGCTCCTTGTTCTCCCAGGAATGTCCTGAGAGGTTTTGACATTTGCTTCTTCAGCTGGTCGACCACCATGAGTTCTTCCAGACTCTCATAGTCATGTGCGAACCCAGCCAAATCCATCCACTTGTGAAGATAGGATTTTAGACGCAAACCGTAGGCGGCAAACAACTCTCCCGGTTCTCGTTTCGATACTCGAAATTTTTTCCGGTAGGTATGTGACGTAACCTCGAATCGTTTCAGCAGAGCCGTTTTCAATTCGTCATAGTTGTTCTCATGTCCTGGTGGCAGGCGAGAATAAACCTCGTAGCCGGTCCCGCGTAATCCCTGGGATAGCTTGAGATTCCATATTTCACGGTCCAGACCCATAGCCACGGACATGGCCTCGAAGCGTTGAAGGTACTGGTCAATCTTCTCCTTGTCCTCCTCGTAGATTGCTAGAGGAAACTTCATAGCATGGTAACTATGTCCACCTGCTGAAGTTGAGCCTGGGACTGAGGAACCTCCAACTGCACCCTCAGTTTCCCCATTAGGTTGTCTCTTCAACTCAAGTTCCTTCATCCTGTACTAGTGCTCCCTTTTCTGAGCCTCCTGCTCTGCTTCCAATTTTTAGCTTCTATTTCCAGCCTTCTCATGGCTTGCTCAGCCTCAAGTTGCCTAGCAGCTTGTTCTGCTTCCAATTTCTTAGCTGCTTGCTATGCCTCCATCCTTCTCAATTCCAATTCGGCCTTCCGATCGTCTCTTTCTGCTTGACGATACTCTCTCTCCACTTCCTGTATGTAATCCGTTAAAGCGGAACCCGACAATCCTGTCTTCACCCTTTGCCCTAAGTTCCGCCGTAGTTAATCTAGGAGTGGCCATTTTACAGAGAGGTAACTCAGCAGATAGGGTGCAGATTATCTCCAAGAGGAATTTATATATAATGAACAATCACTGTTAATATAATAATTAAGACCACACACAACCCAATCACTCAGTGACAAGAGCAGAATCAGGACCACAGACCTATGCAGACGTGTGAAATGTGAACAGGTAAGATATGTGTCCTAACCCCTATCCACATTCACTCTAGCTGGATTCTCTCTCTCTCTCTCTCTAACAATATCTCCGTCTTTTAACAAAAGATCCCGTGTCTAAAGAACCCGTTGTCAGAGGATCCCGCTGTCAAAAGATCCCGTCTACGAGAGATCCCACTATCCAAAGATCACGTTTACGAGAGATCCCACAGTCCAAAGATCACGTTTACGAGAGATCCCACAGTCCAAAGATCACGTTTACGAGAGATCCCACAGTCCAAAGATCACGTTTACGAGCCGGCAATAAATGTCGTAAGTCTTCCTTACTTACTTTCGTGTTGTCCCTGGAGTGTGGGGAATCAACACTACATTTTTATTACCCCAATATTATTGTCCTAGAGAAACCACCAGACTCCGTCCACAAAACTCCGTCGGTCTGCAAACACCTTTTTCTTACTCTCACTCACCCTGTGCCCCCTCTCACTTTTCCCCAACATAACATACTCCACAACTCAAGCTTTAACAAATAAATACAAAATAATTTATTAAACCAAGAGTATAGGTGTGAGAAGTGTGTGTGTGTAAAGTGTAGAATGTGTGTCGAATATTTCTATTGGGTGCGGACATAGACCAGGTAGCTGAAGAGCCCAGCCCTATCATCCCAGAAAGGATCACACCATATCCTCATTCATTCCACGATGACCTCACCCAGGTATGTGTCCATCCTGCTAGATGTAGATTTCCACCGGTGGCTGTTTGATCACTCAAAAGAACTAGTCACAGTCCGACCCTAAATCCTGTCTGGATCACACAGTTAGTATATGTCTAATTTGTTCTTATACTTATAACACCCTTGTCTAGTGAGGACACGAACATACTGTTCTTTGAAATAAATGTACTTCCTGTCTCAAGTGTCTACTGTTCACAAGACCATTGTTATACTAACTTCCTAATCAGTTTATACTGATTTTTTCCCATGTGATGGGGAACAACTGTATCTCTTTGTTTGTTCACCTGTCGTGTAAAACATACTGCCCACTGGTCTTTTCCCAGGTGGTGTAAAAGAAATTCACTTTCTACTATTCTGTTCCCAAGTGATGTTTGAAACATTAATTTGACGATTGGTCTTCCTCCAAAATGGTGCGGAGAAAACAATTTCTTGTATTCTGTTAATGTGTGACGTTTGATAATCCCTCTTATGCTTGTTCCCGTAAACCCTTTTTATCATGGGCTAAGTGCAAAAGATGTTGACCAACTGCCTGCACCAAGGTCTCCATTCTCAGTGACTTGAGTGACCTAAAAGAACCTGTCAACGAGAGAACAACACATTTGGTGATAGCAACTGTCCCTGACCTCCATGGGGGGGGGGGGTGTCCGCCTCACTCAGATACATGACAGTGAACCAACTCTGTCATGGGCATAGGAGTTCTTCACTCCGGTCTGCAGTGGGTTAAGATCAGGACAGAGAAAAATGTAAAGTGTAGACCCCCAGCAGACCTCACTGGAGATCCCTTCTCCCCATCCCCAATCTTCCCCAATATCACCCCACTACACAATTCTCACTAGCAGAGCTAATTCTATTCATTACTCTAGCAAGTTTTACCGAGGCTACTGCTTATATTAACTAGGCTTAAATATACTCTCTACAATACCTTAAGCACAACACAGCAGTGTCTTCGAAATCACATCCACATTTTGCCATAACAGGCACGTGTACAATTAAATCTAATTAATTTCCGCACACGGTATATATTTTTTTAATCCACTGCAGTGACAAACACGTCCGTGCAAGTCAATCCTCAGAGTTACACTACTTGTAAACAAAGCATGTTTTTACCCAACAGCCTTGAGTGGCCACGTGACGTTCTTTTGATGTTAACAAAAGTGGTTCAAGGGCAGATTATCCATGTCTGAATAAATTCTCTTCCTTGGGTTTAATCAATGTCACAAGAGTAGATTATCTCTCCTTTTGGACAATCCATGCACAAGTCGCCTCCCCCTTTTTTCAACATATGCCTACAATTTCCCGTCTTGTGGGGACTGTCAAAGACGATTTTCCTGTTTGATGTTGGAGACTTCCCAAGGTTAGCGGTGTCCTTGATCTAACTGGTAAACAACTGCAGCTGTGCTTTCCGACTTTATTGTTTTTCTGTCCCGGTTAAAAAACAAATGTAGCTTTGCACACAGGCCATAAATATGACCGTCTGTATTGTCATTATCTGGTTGATACACAGTGAAATCATGACACTCTGCACGACGACTGCCTGTCCTCACCCTCCTCAGCATGCTTTCTGAGTCAGTTACAATCACGATGTGTGTATATATCGTGTTCTCCATCCAGCGGAAAGCTGCACTGACCGCCTCCACCTCAATTCTTAAGGTAGATGTTATAGTATCATACGCCAGGCTCTCCTGCACCAAACTTCAACCATTAGCTTTTGCTAAGAATCCCCAGGCACTTCTCCTATCTCTCACCACCGAACCATCTGTGTAGATAATAACATCACCCGGGCGAGAATTAGTTGCTGGATTTCCACTTCCGTGGTCCCTGCTGGCCACTCCCTGCACAATGTGATTATAACTCTGCACAGGTCTAACTGCTCCGCTGGCACTCTGACCCACTTGCCATACGGCGGCACGACCCACCACGAAAAGTATAAATTGGAAAATGGGAATTTCCCACTCGGACACGAAAGTGGACGTAAACAAATGAATCCAAGGAGAATGTGGACAACGTCAGTGGACAGCAACAGGAGACGCTGTGATTGTGCTGTAGAACAAGGACGTGTTTTTCTAAGGATCTGTGTGAGGTGACCTCTGGACGCGATGATATGAGCGTGAGACAGCTATGAGTCAGGAGAGGGGGATCTGTTGATGATAATACTGCAGTGAAGTAACCGGGCGGAGAAACCTAGAGTGGAATTACAGCTTAAATGGAATCAGTGGATCAGGGCGTCAAGCAGAGCGCAGTAGACTGAACACTCATCGGTGGATCAGTAAAGTAGGCGCCGACCCTGTCTATAGGGGTCAACCTACAGGTCTACGTGAGTTTAATGTTCACATGTCTGCCACGGAATAAACTTCTGGTAGCGCTTTGAGATCTTGACTTGTGCCGTTGATTAGCATTGTATTCAAGGTAAGGACGCAAGTTTAATTCCTCGTCCTTCGTTGCTGTTTTGCATTATTACGAGTTGAGTGATACCTCGACGGTTGCCGGTGTAGGCACTTCGAGGCATATGGGGGTCGTCACTGGACTCGCTGCATAAATTAATTTTCAACACGAAATTCCTGCCAGATTCAGTCAGCTTAACGTAGAAAATTTGCACGCCGATATCCATCTTGAGTTGCACCGTACTACACGAATCACACACAGAAGGAAAGAACGCACGAAAACTCCACGTCACGAAAATGGAGAAGAGCAAGAAGTAAACTGAAAGATCATACAGTTTACAAGTTACAACAGTAAGTGAAAGTGTGTATAGTATAAGAACAGTGCAATAAGAATTAACATATCGGGACGTAAGAACACCATTACGTAAAAGAAGTGCAGTGGAAATATAATAGTCGCACCGTACGCGCAAAACTGCACTATATTAAACACAGCACAGTGCTATCAAAGAGTTCTGAACAACGAACATTAAAAGAGATTATAAGATATTTAAGAACATTATATTTAGAACGAATGTGTGACACTTATAGCTTTGATGTTACCTTGGAAAAGAAGATAAACAATAGACACAAGCCATACAAAACGTTTGACACCATGGTCGATATAGAATATACTTATAACCATCATGGTAGGCATTGAGAGCCTGAGAAACACTGCGCTGTCACATTAAGCTATTAACAGTAACTGATCATTATGCTCAGGAGTTAGTAATTATTTATTCTCGCAACTCCATTTCTGAAGTAATACATTAATAACGATTTGTGGGTTAAATTGTTACATACCCCACATTATCGAGGAACTCCGAAACAGAAGACATTATATACGAATTATCCTAGCAGAATTTGGGGACAGAGCAGAGTATACTGAACATGACAACGTTGAGGAGCGTGGGTCACCGGTAAATGTCGGAGGTGCACTTTTATAATCTGTGGAAAACGAACGACACTACTTCCAAACCTTGTCCCTCCACATAACCCTTTCAGGACATTTTTCCTCACTGACACTGCCCCACAATATTCCCGCACGCAACCTTCACTATTTCAACTTCATATTATGATGCCGTTATCGGATACTAGACTCACATTGCGCCGCCATACCAAGTGAGCAAGGATTTACTAGCGACATTTCAGTCGTCACGGACACATTGTTGCTGACTATTTACAGTTGGCGAAGCAGCATTTCGGTTGTCTCACGGTGCCAGTTCATTATATTAATCTGACACCTCACTGGCATAGGATCAACGGACACGAAGTTTCTGCACATAATATCGCAGTCTTTATCGCCAACATTACGGAGACACTACACACGTCATCATAGAGGAATAGAAGGACGGATAAGACAGCACACACCAGTCTACTGTGGGTATCGTTACAATCATATACCCTAATTTAACTCAAAGTTCGACGGGTGCACCATAACCGACTAGGTTTTGTCAGTCGGCCACAGACCGCGTGGTCTAGGTGCTGGTGTAAGTGCATTACACCATCGTGTCAATTTACCTGATATTGTGTTTCGAGGAGAACCTCCATTAATTGTCGACTGCAGAAAACGAATATATTCGAGCATTTGGAACAGTCGAGCATGGAATGAACATTTGGAAATTAGTAGAGGACACCGACACCGCAATTTTCTTAAGGCCAGTACCTGTTGTAATTGTCAATTGGTGTGACATTGATTTTGTTTTTAAAGTTTAATAAGGTGTCGTATTTTCAATCATGTAAAAATTTATTATAAGTTAACAACCGTTTGTTTTGTATGATAAGTCAGTAGTATGTTATGTTGAATCTAAGTCGGAAAGTATTTGTTGTCGGGTTGAAACATTGATTGGTATTTTCGTCTCTCGTTAATCGTCTACTGGGACTATTGAGTATCTAGTGTCATATCTATATATATTTTTATATTCTCACATTATTTATATGGTTTACATATATTTCATTCAGTATAAGAGTATCGTAATTGTGAGTAATATATAAAGTGTTTATCGTGTTGTCACTTAAAATTCAAAATTGATTTTGTCTTTTATGAATGATAATATGTACTTTCGTCTTACGTCAATCGTCTTTTGTCAGTATTAGTATTGGTCCGCTGTATTTATATATTTATATTCCTTATATTGAACATATTTTCCCATAATTATTTTGTGGCTTATATATGTCACGGTTCGTATAATGATCGTATATTTTGAGTGATATATTTTTAGGTGGTCGTCAACGTGACAGTATTTGTGTTAATTAAGTTAATATTTCGGGTCGACGTTGATACCACAGGACTTATTATTGAAGTCAATAGCTACTCTGTTCCGCGAAGAACCTTATTGTAAATTTGTCGAGTCTTTTCTTCTCTTGCCACTTCGCTATTTATTTCAGCTAGATAGCTCATTTTACAGGTAGGACAAGATGTCAACACTTCAAGACTTCATGGACATGGGTGAAAGGTCTGGTTTGACCGGTGCAGACCTCAGGAATTGGGTCATACAGGAATTTAGAGCTCAAGCTGCACGTGAGAGGATGGAACGACAGGAGAAACTGGCAACAGAGCAACTTCAAGCTACGCGTGAACGACAAGAACGTATAGCTTTGGAACGCGAACGAATGGTGGCTAAGGAAAAAGAGTTAAAGGCAAGACAATTAACCGTAGAGACAGAAATCATGCAAAAACGACTCACACTTGAGAATGAGATTATTGCAAAGGAAGCAATGTGGAAGGAGCGTATAAGACAAATGGAAGAAAGTAATCACACAAGTAAAGTATGTGCTACAGTAGTGAAAGAACCAAACGCCAGAGATTTCGTTCAGAAAGGAACTATAGAACACAAGTCTAACGAAACACTTACAAGTACAAATGCCCAAATTGAAACAACACAAGAAGAAGAAGAAGAAATTAAAGAAGAAAACACGCAAACAGAACAGGGTACATCAACTGTAGACATACGTGATAACACAACGGTAAATAATTGCGAATTGTACAAAGTCAACGAACCCAAACATGAAGAAATAACTGTTGGTACAAAACAAATCAAACATGATTACATGTTTCTCAATGACATTTTTGTTAAAAATCCCAAAAACAGAATGAAAGTTACACGCACTCAGTACAAACATACGTCGTTACAGCGTATGCATTACAGAAGATACACAAGACTGAAGACAATAACATTGTTTCAATCAATACAATGTACAAATATTGGCATGAGTGCAGAAGAGAGATTTTACAGGTTTGAAACAAAGAAAGAAAGAAAGAAAAAAAATTGAATGGAAGAAATAAATAAAGGAAAATAAAATGGGATGAAAGGTTAGGGTCAAATCAACACATAATACACTACAGACACATTAGGATCTTAGGTCTGATTACTTAGTTATGCAAGGTATCACCTGTCAGAATTGTTCACACTATCTAATAATTCTATAATTCATCTGAGAAATAGTTTGATTCTCTATTCTTTGATAATTATGTCTATAATAGAGAACATTACTAAATTTATAAGAATATTATTTGATTTCAATATTTATTCTTGTTGAATATTATATTCCTGATTTAATTTTTTTTTAGATGTCTGGAATCGTTAATAGGTATGATTCTTAACAACTCTATGTCTGCAAGATTTTAATCAGTCAATCAGAGACATTCTCAGTCGATTATAATTAATAGAGGAACACATCTATGTTATAGGTTCTTTAATTATATTTTAATGTTCTGTTCTTTATGAGTGTTATAAAATTTAATAAATATAAATTCAAAACACACCTTATTGAATAACAATGTTACATTAATTGACAAAATATATAATGTAATGTAAGATGTGATTTAGTAGATATAGATACACATGGTAGCAATTTTTCCATATTGACAGAGTGTATGAATGAATAACTATGCCATCGGAAGTATCTACTCAATGTGTGATCGCTTGGTTGTTCAAACATTGGTTATTCGGACACGGATTCGAGCATACAAGTATTGTAACTGTGAAGTGAACTTATGGACAGTGAACATTTTAATTTACATGTTGTAATTCTGTGGTTAAATAACAAATGTTAGTTAATTGAGTATTGATTAATTGAAATATTATAGTATGGTTTTGGGTTAATTAATCATTGTTCGGGAAAGTATTTGATTATAAGGTTAAATCATTAGAATGAATCTCTAGTTGAATTAATTGTATTACGTGTCATTATTACATGAAGATCCATAATAATCAGTCATCGCTCTCAACATATCCACAAAAGTAAAAATATTTCTGAGGATTCTCGTGGAGCACATGTCACCCTACCCACAGATGAAAAAATTGTAAGAAGGAAAATATATGGAGTATACACTAATAACAGCAACGATGGTCAACAATGAGGATGATCTACTTGGAAACCCCATGATTACCCTCGTCCGAAACTCATGGTAGTACCTAGAGCTAGGACACACTTGTCTATTAAGACAAGGTAGGGACTAATATGTTTATTAGTTGGTCTGATCCCCATGATCAGCCACACGACGTCCAACGTTGGGTTTGGACAGGTGGGCGTGCCCGTCGTATAACTTTATATTTTTTTTTAGGGTAGATAAACGGGGACAACCAAGTACTAGTCTGTTGTTATTATGGTTATAGTTAGTTATGATTATACAATATATTTATACACATATAGTTAAAAGGAAAAAAATGTTACACATTTTTTATCTGGGAGGGGGCATTATGCCATACGGCGGCACGACCCACCACGAAAAGTATAAATTGGAAAATGGGAATTTCCCACTCGGACACGAAAGTGGACGTAAACAAATGAATCCAAGGAGAATGTGGACAACGTCAGTGGACAGCAACAGGAGACGCTGTGATTGTGCTGTAGAACAAGGACGTGTTTTTCTAAGGATCTGTGTGAGGTGACCTCTGGACGCGATGATATGAGCGTGAGACAGCTATGAGTCAGGAGAGGGGGATCTGTTGATGATAATACTGCAGTGAAGTAACCGGGCGGAGAAACCTAGAGTGGAATTACAGCTTAAATGGAATCAGTGGATCAGGGCGTCAAGCAGAGCGCAGTAGACTGAACACTCATCGGTGGATCAGTAAAGTAGGCGCCGACCCTGTCTATAGGGGTCAACCTACAGGTCTACGTGAGTTTAATGTTCACATGTCTGCCACGGAATAAACTTCTGGTAGCGCTTTGAGATCTTGACTTGTGCCGTTGATTAGCATTGTATTCAAGGTAAGGACGCAAGTTTAATTCCTCGTCCTTCGTTGCTGTTTTGCATTATTACGAGTTGAGTGATACCTCGACGGTTGCCGGTGTAGGCACTTCGAGGCACCACTCTTCTCCTCGCCTAATGTTCTCCAAGATGCACACCTGTCTGATCGTATCCTCCGCCTGAGCCATCCATGATTTCCCTCTTATCAGTCTCTGACCCTTAACTGCGTCCAGCGCCTCATGTAACGGGCGATCTGTGCCTGCAGCTACTCTGAGGTATGTCTTCGCCTGCATCACCTTGTGCCTACCAGCAACAATCGGCAGACCAAATATGTAACGCATTTAAACTACTGGGGTGTCACTGGTACATCCCATAATGACCCGCATATATTCGTTCTGTATGCGATCTAATTTTACCTGGTCGCTCTTTGAAACAGTGAGCAGTTAAAAGAATAAGGGGGGAAAGGACACAGGGGTAAAGGGGAAAAGGAAAGAAAGGATGAGGAGGAAGAAGTGTAGCAAAGCCTGGAGGTGAGAGCTATGGTCCCCTTTATTCTTGGTGATGGATCTAAACTGACTGCTGATGGCACAACAACTGTCTGCAGGTATTTCATCTTCTGGACTTTACTGATGATATGTGTTCTGAATGTACCAGGGGTCTCATTGGAGTTGACTAGAAGAGAAGTTAAAGTCATTAGATGTATGACAAGGTGTTGATGATATGATGACATCAAAAATGACATAACATCAATATTACTGTTAATAATGTATCCCCACGTCGAGGCAGTGCACGACCATTGGTTGCCTTTTTCATGTCACGTTCGATTAACAGTGCTACCTCTCCTCTTTCCATTCACCATCATTTTAAATACTTTTTCTTTCTGGGTTTTATAAATTCGAACAATTCTTCCCAGTTTCAGTAGGTAAAAATGAGTTACAATCATATAGATATGATTACCTCATAATAATAAAATTACAGTTCATGTGCAAACGGATTGTATCTGCAGCAAAGAACCTCAATGGCTCGGAACGATGAAGAAGAAGAAGAAGAAGAAGAAGAAGAAGAAGAAGAAGAAGAAGAAGAAGAAGAAGAAGAAGAAGAAGAAGAAGAAGAAGAAGAAGAAGAAGAAGAAGAAGAAGAAGAAGAAGAAGAAGAAGAAGAAGAAGAAGAAGAAGACGAAGAAGAAGAAGAAGAAGAAGTAGAAGAAGAAGAAGAAGTAGAAGAAGAAGAAGAAGAAGAAGAAGAAGAAGAAGAAGAAGAAGAAGAAGAAGAAGAAGAAGAAGAAGAAGAAGAAGAAGAAGAAGAAGAAGAAGAAGAAGAAGAAGAAGAAGAAGAAGAAGAAGAAGAAGAAGAAGATTTCAAGTGAAACACTTACAAAATAGAAAACGCAGGATGTTTTTCATCTCGCTTAAGGCTACTTTCGCCATGACTATTCTTGTTCTAATCTCTCCAAGGCATCTCCCATCTGATGTTATGGCTGTTCTGAGTTAATTGTACCGATTCACTTGTTGAAGAATATTCCCATTTACTTGTATATTACATTGTGGTATTTCTGTTCTTAGTGACGACCATAATCTATCTATTTACAATTTATTTCTA
>JACEFZ010014740.1:16262-28762 GCA_014155875.1 Cepaea nemoralis | reverse complement strand
GGGGGGGAGGTGTGGGTCTTGAACCCTAGGACTTAAGGCCGCCTGGCTAGTGTAGTCGCCGCAACTAAGCAGGTTGGGATTTTCTGTTTGCCCCCGACAGAAAAACAATTCCACGCCTGTACGAGGATTATTATTCTTCTGCGTTCATCCGGATAATATTTCTTCGGAGGTTATTATGTGTGCCTGTTTACAACAGAGCTGCGATACTTGCACCTTTAAGCCGACACATCCGACACTCTGCATGCATTTGTTGACCGGGTTAATCTTCCCGGGTGTTTCGAAGGACATTCAGCTCGCACTGTTGTGATGTCATGCGCATCATAGCTGGTCAATTTAGAACGGCCGAATACATCCCGGTCAGCCCTTAAGGGAAGGTAGAAGCAGACCTTGGGCATTCCCCGCCATCCAAGGAGGCTTCCATAAATGCAAAGCCGGCACATAGCGCTCTGGTACTGGGCTTACCCAAGGAATCGCCACGTCCTGCACATGGCTGCTTAGCCTCACTTTCGTATATTGGGCATTTCGTTCGACACAGGCCGCTCCCCACGGACACCAGTAGAGGTCAGTCTGCAGATGACATATAATCATGCAGCTTTCGGTTCGGACTGTCCACGAAGTGGATTCCCTAGCCAAGCAATATTCCGTTTCGTGCCAATGTGACGCTTTTTCCATCTCAGGTAGCGCTCACTCAATAGGCTTTCGATACTCATTTTCCACGTCTTGGATTTGTTAGCCGAGAACTATTCAATTTCGTGCCACGAGGACTTTAATACCTTTTTCGACGCCCCCAAGATTCGGTCTTTCCACTTTGTGGATTTGCTAGCCTAGCGGTATTCGATTTTGTGCATTGGGGTCGCTAGTCGGCATCGTTTATGGTCCGAACTGCGACGGTATATCGGATCGTCTTCGCGCCTCTGACTTTCGTTCTTGATTAATGAAAACATTTTTGACAAATGCTTTCGCAGTCGCTCGTCATGCGGCGATCCTAGAATTTCACCTCTAACGTCGCAATACGAATGCCTCCTTTTGTCCCTGTCATTACCTTCAGTTCCGAAAACCTACAAATTAGAAATACGGTCCTATTCCATTTTTCTATGCACCAATATTCAGGCAGCCGAGGCCTGCTTTGAGCACTCTAATTTTTTAAGTAAACGCTCCGGCCAAATGGGACGCTTAGCAAAGAGCACCCACGGGAGACAGCCGGCAGAAGTTAGGGCAGGAACAACGAGCAGTGTATCGTCGCAGCCTGCACCTGAGATCCAACTACGAGCTTTTTTAACTGGAACACATTTAATATACGCTATTGGAGCTGGAATTACCGTGGCTGCTGGCACCAGACTTGCCTTCCAATAGATTCTCGTTAAAGGGTTTAAAGTGCACTCATTCCAATTACGGGGCCTCTGTAGAGTCCCGTGCCGGGAGTGGGTAAGTTGCGCACCTGCTGCCTTCCTTGGATGAGTTATCCGTTTCTCGTGCTCCCTCTCTGGAATTGAATCCTGATTCCCCGTTACCCGTTACAAACATGGTAAGCATGTTAAATACAATGGACATTAGATAGGGCAGACATTTGAAAAATGTTTCGAAGACACGTAAGGCCATGCGATCAGCACAGAGTTATTCAGTCACCAGTGGGAACTCCGCGCCCCACGATGGGCAACGAAGACTGGTTTTGAACTAATAAAAGCGCTTTCTCCACGAAGGTCGGAGCTTGGTAAGCATGTATAAGCTTTAGAATTACCACAGTTATCCATGTAGGATCGTGTCATCTAAGGAACATCAACTGATTTAATGAGCCATTCGTGGTTTCACCGTGATACAGTGTGAACTTAGACATGCATGGCTTAATCTTTGAGACAAGCATATAACTACTGACAGAATATGCCCGATATCTATCTCATAGACGGACTATTCACGCACATACAGTCCAAGAGTAGCAATCGCCAATCGCGCTCCCTCGGTACCCTGTAATACATGCAAAACTACTGGACGCCTATCGGCGAGCCGAGCTGTAAGCTACGCCAAGCAGGACTGCCCAAAAAGCTATGCCAGCTTACGGAATGCAGGCTCACTACTCACCCAGGGAGTGTGGGCGCTTATCGAGACCTGGTCGAACGATTGTACAAAAAATGCTCTTTCGCCCGCTCAAACGGCGACTCCGGCTTGAAGCTGCGGTAACATTCTCGAAACGCCTGCCTCGCTAACTTGCGTAGGCCGGGAAGTTCCGATTGAGTGAACCTCACATAGCCATCCGCGACAACGAATGCCAGACGCGGGACTAATCTTGCTAACCAGACCAGCCCGCACACCAAATAATCCATCCAAGGTTTGAACCCTCTCCTCGCCATTACTGTATCATATGTTAATTAACGCCTCTATTGTATCATACAGTCTTAGACGCTCAAAGGACTATTGAACGCCCTGGATTGACCACATAATAATCACCGAACTAGAACCACAGCATACTACTGTCTGTTCTTGATGTTACATATACTACTGTCTGTCCTAGATGCCCCGCATAATACTACTGTCTGTCCTAGATGCCCCGCATAATACTACTGTCTGTCCTAGATGCCCCGCATAATACTACTGTCTGTCCTAGATGCCCCGCATAATACTACTGTCTGTCTTAGATATCCCACATAATACTGTCAGTCCTCGATGTACCACTGGATACTATCTGTCCCGGATAAAACATAAATATAATCATCATCAAGTGCCCCGCCGCTAAGCGTGGGCGGCCATGTTTTGCCATCTCAAACGATCACAAGAGTCGAGCTCTGTTTTCTTGTCTCCACCATACCACGTGGCCAAGCCATACAGGTATTTACTTCTCTGCCAGTTGTCACCAAGTTCTTCATTTTAATTCTTCTCCTAAGGTGACAACAATTTGTGATTGTCTATCTCTAATGCGTATCTAATAAGTTTACGGTTTTCGCGTGTTTCTTGTAGGACATGATCGTTGGTTTTCCTGTCTGTCCATTGTATTCTTTGCAATTTCTTCAGAAACCGCATTTCCACTGCAATTAAATGTTTTCAGCTTGTCTGCTCATTCTCCAAGCTTCACGTCCACACACAAGCACTGGTTCTATGCAGCCCTTCAACCCTAATTTTCTCGTTGCAAATGGCATCATTGTGTCGGTCAGTATGTATTCAATCTTGAAAACGGCTACCTTCGCCGTGGCTATTCCTGTACCTCCCATCAGATGTTATGACTGTTCCGAAATAGTTGTACCGATTTACTTGTTTAATTTAAGAATATTCCCATTTACTCGTATATTGCATGTTGGTATTTTTTAATTCTAGCGATGACGATAACCTGTGTTTTCTTACAATTTAATTATAAACTAGTTGTTCACTGTGTGCACTAACCGCATCTGCTAAATGTTGCAGATCATGCTCATTGTCTGCAATCAATACTGTATCATCCGTATATCTAATGTTATTGATGTTACGCCCCAATGATGATCCCTATCATTCTTCTAAGTCTCTGAAAATATTTTCACTGAATAGCGAAATATGATCTGGAGATATTCTACGTCACTGTCTCACACCTCTCCTAATATGCTGATATTTGATCTACTTCATTATCAATCCTTATCGCAGCTTGTTGTTTCCAATATATGTTTTTCCCCCACAAAACTAGGGTGTTTCCCATCAGTTTGTAGATATGTAAACATCTGCATCGTGTCTTACTTTATCGAAAGCCCTTGTATAGTCAATAAATCAGGTCTGTATGGTCTTCTATTGCAGTGGAATGTATGATATGAATGACAGTGAATAAGATACATGAACCAATGATAGTAGAGATAGAACCTGAACCCTCATCAGATGAAATTGCACGGGCAATAGTTTAGTTTAGTTTAGTTTAGTCGTTGGATCAACATCAAGGCACACGGTTTAACCCATAAGTGCTCCATTTTCCTCCTAACTCAAGCCTGAGTCTGGAGAAACTCAGCTCAATGCACGAACTCCGTTGCATCGGCGAGGATCCTGAAATACTTTGGGTAGATTTTTAACTCGAAATTTTGCCCGGGCAGCGCCGTTAGGCTACTCTTTTTCGATTTCCAACTGCCAAGGGATTTTTTACGTGCGCATCAATATACACGGGCGTCCGATCTCACTACCCAGAGACCAGGGGGAATTTTATTACTGGAAGTCCAGGTGGATGTTTTAAATAAATCATGTCCTCATCGGGGCCTGAACCAGGGACCTCCAGCACTCGAGGCTGGATACTATACCTCGAGACCACTCAGCCCCCCAAACAGAACCTGTAGAATGGTAAATCACCAGGATGTGAAGAGATACCAGCTGAACTAATTAAAGCGGGAGGAGGAGAAAGCATACACATATATCATGCATTATGTAAAACGATTTGGAAATATGGAATATGGCCACAAGATTGGAAGAGAGATACCTTCATTCCAATACCATTCACCCTTTGAAAATAAAGTTTGTTCGTTCGTACCAAAAAAAGGGCAACCTGACATTATGCGTAACTATAGAAACGTTGTCCTGATCAGTCATGCAAGTAAAATTCTACTAACTATCATAACGGGACGACCTTGTAAAAAACTAGACGAAGAAATTAACGTGGTTCAAGCTGGATTTAGACAAGGAAGAGGAACAAGAGATCACATATTCAACATGCGTTTAATAATAGAGAAGTGCAGAGAATTTAATGTAAACCTATTCTCATGTTTTGTGGATTATTCAAATGCATTGACTGTGTACAACATCAGAAACTTTAGAAAATCATGAGGAATATGGGCTTTCCATGACATGTAATACAACTGGGACGCAGAGGTGTTTCCAAGGCACCAGGGCCGGGTTATATACTGGCCAAGACCTATTGACGCGTCCTCGTCGAGCGTCCTGGGTAACAGGTCCTTTCGGGGTCCTGGCTAAAGTCAGTAGGATCGCCGATTCCTCCGAAGTCGGAGAGTGTCTGCCTGTACGGCGAGGAACCACCAGTCTGCACACCAATAAGCCAGACATGGGACAACGGATACTCACGCAAAACTCAGGTCCTGTATGACATCACACTGATGTTGGACAACAGGATGCCTTCATCCGACATACAGGACTTCGCGTTGGAGCTCAAGCCAACGAACACAAGCAAGCAAGCAAGCATGTAATACAACTCACAAGAATGCTCTATCTAGACCAACAAGCAGCGGTTAGAATAGATGGCGAGACATCAGATTGGTTTGACATCAAACAAGGAGTCCGTCAGGGACTGTGTGCTGACTCCCTATTTGTTTAACCTGTACGCCGAAAATATAATGATAAATGTCAGAGATGATATAACCAGGGAGCAATATGATGCTCTAAATGTCGTTGGTCATGAGATTCGATATGCTAATGATACAGTATTGCTATCTACAACACAGAAATGTATAGAAACCGAACTAATAACCTGAACCCAATTGAATAGTGAAAATCACAGCTTAGATCTTAACATAGCAAACACAAAGATAATGCATACAGATAAAACTACTATGAAGAAAGAAATATATGTAATGAGGAAACATTGGAGGAGGTGGAACATTTCGAATATCTTGGGTTATTGATTACCAACGATGGTGACAAAATGAAATAAATTAAAAGGCGAATATCTATTGCTCTTCAACGACTAAAACAACTGAATAAATCGTGGATTGGGACAGATATAACTACACAAATTAGATTTTTAAGAGCACGCATCTTTCCCATTGCAACATACGCTTGTGAGACCTAGACACTTACTAAACAAGCGGAACAGCGCATAACTGACTTTGAATATAAATATTTTAGACTAGTTGTAAGAATATCTTGGATAAAGAAAATAACAAATGCATCAATACTTCAAGAGCTGAATGCTGAAGAAGGTTGGCTATTAAAGGCGATAAAACAAAGAAACTTGAAATATTTTAGTCACTTGAAACGTCACGAAAGTTTGTAGAGAACATAATGGAGGTGTAAATGCCTGGGAAGCGAGGAAGAGGAACACCAAACAGGAGATATGTGCAGGATGTGGCGGATGATCTCCAGATGGGTGTATCGGACGCGGGACACCTTGCTTATGATCGAGAGGTTTTCCGGAAGGTTGTTATGGAAGCCAGGATTCCGCAAAGGAAATTCTTCTTAATGAATGAATTTTCTTCTAGAGAACATTTATGGACTGATATGTAACCTAGATACCACATAGACTATTTATTTCCTAGAAACCCCACACATTACTGTCTATCATAGATGCCCCACATACTGTCTGCTCTGGATGCGTTACGTTGAAGTGAAGCGAGATGAAGGTCAGTATACACACCCACCCTGACACATCAACCAGAGAGATGTGTAGATGTTTAAAGCTGGTATTAATACATCATTATCACTCCCATACTTCGCAGGCATGCGCTTTGACGAAAATGGTAACGTGCGAGACTGGTGGACTGCAGATGATCAAGCGAACTTCGACAATAGATCAAAGTGTATCCAGGATCAGTTCTCCAACTTCTACGTTGATGAAATAAACATGACTGTAAGTGGAAACATGTACCATTTATGTCAGCAGTATTTGAAAGTCTACTTAGCTTCTAACCATGGCATAGAGGGTTAAGCTGGCAATACTGGGCCATACCACATACTGACACATACTTGGAGACCCTCTTCCTGGTGCGATCTATCAATCCATTGGTGCCTATTTTGGCATTGTTACATTATCTTCAATCTAACTTTACTGGTGTTCCCACAATCCTATGCACTACTAAATGCATTAGAAAAGAACATTACCCTAACCCTCAAATCTTCTACTACAACACTACAGCAAATTCCGCATGCGCCTCAGTGCAGTTGAAAAGGAGCTATGTTGATGCTGTCATGCCTGCGGTCGATCGAAGGTTTGACGCCTGCCTCGTCGTCCGTCAATAGAGGAAAAAAGGCTGACTATCTATTTCTCAGTGCTTTTAGATCTACAAAAAACGATGGTGCTCTTACATCACAGGCGCATGGCAGGTTGCTGCCTTTCAATAATGGTACACAGAATATGGCTGACAACATCAACATGAAATCGTCAACGGTTAATTGAAGTTTAGACTGTTCAGTAGACCATTTGACTGGTAGATCTTTAGGTGGTGACAAAATAATATCAAAAGTCACATCTTCTCATACTGGCGTTTGGTTCTGGGTGCAGGTTCAGTTCCCTTAAACTCCTGATACCAGAGAGAAAACTCTGGAAAAATGTCTCTTGTATGCTGATTGAAGAAACAGTCCCTGGATACTCAAGTAAACAGCCAAAAATGGCTCGTTAAAAAGATAGATACAGCTGCTTTTGGTATTCCCAGGAGTGATTCAAAGGAATGTAGATATACAGAATAAGCTTTTTGTATATGCGCTGTATAGTAAAGTTTTTCTTCCCCCCCCCCCCACCCTGGAAAGATATAATTGCTCCCCAATTAGCTGTGTTTAAAAGGAGTGTACACGCACTTAGGCTACACAAACATTTACAAACAGTTAGAAATCTTATGGGAGAATTATGAGTTTAAATCAACTACCACGGTATTCATTAACTCTTCATATGATCATTCAACAAAATGGATGATGTGCTGTTGTTATGCGATAAGAGAATTTGGTTGATCAAATGGCAAGTACACCTTGTAGAAAATAACATGTACATAACTTTTTGATCCTCACGAAGCACCTAAGATCAGGCTCAAAGGTGAGACACGTTGCAAATTCAGCTTGTAGGATTCCCAACGGGTCTTTACACGAGGATCAGCCGCTCCGTTCTATGAATGGATTGCTGATTGTCCGCGGCTCTCATGAGAGCTGTAATGAAACAAACGAAGTGAGTTAGTTAGAAATTTAGTCGACAGATCATCCTCATTGCACATCGAACCATTCAGTCCAAAAGTGCTCGGATCCCCTCCTCAGCAAATCCCGCAACGTGTAGCGGCTAACGACGCCAGTTCTGTGTTGGTTTATCAATCTTCTTTGGCTTCCTGCGTAGTGTTCATGTTTGGCCACATCTCTTTTAATGTGCTGTTCTTGCAGTCTGACCATGGTTGTAGATTCACAGTCATCACTTGGTTCTCGAAAAAGGCTTACTTCTCGTAGAGCATTAAGAATGTCAGCCTGATCCATGGTACTTCCGCCCTCCACAGTAGCCTTACTTGCGAGCTTGTCAGCCCGCTAATTCAATTGTACTCCTGCATGCCCTGGCACGAAGATGAAACTAACCTTTGCCAGCCGAGACCGCTCCAGAACAGCAACAACTCTCTTTGGATCCACATCATCTCTATCCTATTGAGCAAGCTCATTCAGTCGCTAAGGAAAGATGCCATAGTGAATATATGCGTCTCGAGCCATGTTATTGTTTTACTTACTGTCATGACTTCCATAGTCAGGGTACTTGTGGTCTCAACAAAAGCACCAGAGTCCTCCTTCACAATTCTCCCTCCGGCCTGAACCGTAAAAGCCCATGAGCTTCTAACATGTTGGAAGACCGGCCCATCTGTGTAAATAACAGCATCACCGTCTAAGGAATTCTCGAAAATCAACGCTTGTACTTCCGCCTCCATAGCAGCCGGATTTTCTTGTCTGCATTTTCTGTCTAGTTGGATGCAAACTAAAAAGGACGTACAAAAATCTGTTGGCACATGTACCCGCCCCTCGCCAGGTTCTAAGTCCTCAAGTGAACACACGTGTTGAAGAATGTTTTCGGCTTGACCTATCCACGACCTTCTTCTAGTTAACCTGCTGCCCTTCACCTTCATAATTTCACTATGCTGTGGATGTTGCGTGTTTGCGTTAACTCTGAGGTAGGAACGTGCTCTGCAAAATTTGTATTCTATCTTCAATAGTTGGAAAATCAAGAAAGTAGCTCATCGCCCTGCATGCTGTATCTCTTGTACATCAAAGGATAATGCGCATAGCTTCAATCTGTATCCTTTCCATCTTTTATATCTGCTTACGACTGAGAGTCAAGATCGCCATCGCGAACTCAACACCAGACATGACTAGACCCTCGTGTAGACGACATAGATGGCGCTGCTCACAGTTTGCTGCCGCCATCACTCGCATCGCAGCCAAGCCCCTCTTGGCCTTTGTTATCACCTGGTCTATATGCTCATTATAAGCAAGGCTTTGATCAAAACGTATCCATAGCTAATTCATTGCCTGCGTTCTTACCACAGTCTCTGAACACAGATTTACAGTTGGTGTTGGAGTGTTGACAATTCAAAGAGAACCAAGTCACTTTTGCCTTTTTGGGGTTGGCCATTGCTCCAGCTTAAACACACCAAGTACTTATGCGATTGAGAACGGTTTGTAGTTCCACAGCAACCTGATCTCTGTCTTTACCCTGACGATACACTAAAACATCGCCGGCATATGACAATGTCCTCCCCGGTCCATTGATCTGCTCGCTGGTGATTCTCACAATGTAGGCGTTGAACAGCACCGCAAACAAACGAAGATAGATAGTACCTATCTGTCTACACACCTTATAAAATATATGTATATAACATATCTAATTCAGAACATATCTATATATTCACATAAACATATAATTAAGAACATATATATGTATTCTCATAACCCTATATAGATGAGTGTTTCTCATCTAAGTCCACCTCATTTATTCTCCTCTCTCTCCCCCCTCTCTCCCCCCCTCACTCTTCCCCGCTCTCTCCCCCTTGCTCCCTCTCACTCTCTCCCTCCATCTCTCTCCCTCTCTCCCTTCCTCTCTCCCCCTCTCTCCCTTCCTCTCTCCCTCTTTCCGTCCCTCTCTCCCTCCCCCTCCCTCCGTCCGTCCGTCTGTCCCTCCCTCCGTCCGTCCCCCTCTCTCTCGCTCTCTCTCTGTCTCTCTTTCGCTCTCTCTCAATCTTTCTCTCGCTCTCTCTCTCGCTCTCACTCTGTGTGTGTGTGTGTGTGTGTGTGTATGTGTGTGTTGTTGTTTCCGCTTCTATGTTGGTGTCCTGTGATAGTGTGTACACATACTAATCAATGTCTTAATGTTCCTTACTCTAGTTCTAACTGAACTTTTAACCTTTGGCCATCACTACCGAATAAAACATATTCTTTGTTCTACTTCATTAGTTAACAGTAGAACCAACAGAAAATAGTTAATACATTTGGGATAATAACCATGTTTTATTATAGCACTGAGTTCATTGTCTTAGGAATAGGGCTGGATGATATTAGTTTATGTGATGGAGGAAGCGGGCTAGTTAATTGGGACACCTGTCTTATGCTAGTTAATTGGGAGACCTGTCTTATGCTAGTTAATTGGGACATCTGTCTTGTGCATTGTAGGTGTCTGTTTGTAACTTTATCTATCAGTCTCTATCGACCAGACCATAAGCCTATCCGCTAATGTTGGTAGCGCCATGATATGCCTCATGAATATAATTGGTATGGCCTTTGTGCACCAGAGGATCACCCGCTTGGCCGCATTATGAATGTGTTCCACCTTTCAAGCTGGCTCTTCGATATTGTCATCATCCCCCAAACCATACTCAGTGACAGAAATTGTTTACTGCTGAAGGAGCCCCTAAGGCATCCTCTGCTCTACCCTGGTTTCATCCATCGCCCTCTGTGCATTAAGTCTCCTATCAGCCTTCACCACCAAAACCTCAACATGATCCTTAGAAGACATACACCCAACACAGGTGATACCCAAGTACTTCAGTTTACTCCCTTTACTAAGAGGACATCAATTCAATATAATACATGGGACATCTGCCTTCAAGGTCCGTTTATCCAGGTTCTGGGTTTATAACGACCACTGCGTCCTGGAACCACTCCGCCACCCTGTTTACTGCTATCTGTAAGTCTTCAGCCAAACTGTCCCTATCCCTGCCCAGTCTGTACACCAGCACATCATCTGCAAATGACATTAGAAAATACTTCGTGTACGAAGAAACTGCAGATGAGTCAAATTGCGAGATGGCGTAGAATACATCTAGCAGTCTTAGAGAGAATGCATTATTCTTCAAGAGAACTCACTGCAACAGCGTTGAGTTCATGCGTTGAGTAACTTTTTCAGTCGTGACGTGCAAGGATTGTAGTTCTTAGACGCGTGGGGAAAAAGGAGGGATAATGCAAAAGGTATTCTAATGGGCATGCAATCAGCAATATGTGAGAGCGTGTTCTATAAGTGTTACATTTCCCTTTGTTTCAATTCAATTCCTTAGCGTTAATTTTATTCCATAACACTATGTTGTAGGTTATATGTAAAATCAATGTTAATGACATGCGATCAAAGCCCTTACTACCATCTTTATTCTTAACTTAGAATGTTATGGAGATAGTAAAAGTGAACAAGCGACCATAAGGGCAAAAGCCATGCAATTGGATCAATTGGTATCTGTCATGTTGTCCGGTCGGGCATTGGCTATAGATTATTGGCAGAACTCGGCCAGCAAGAGAGACAGTATGTATATTAAACATCATTTCCACGCATGATCGAATAATATATTTACAATATATTTGAAACCTGGTCGAATATATTCTTCGATCCTTGACTGTCAATTGACCGGGGTCAACCTCTGTTGTCAGGGCTAGTGGTCTCTCTCTATATTGCTATGCTCTAAGTGAGTTTAATGGTATAATGTTTTACACATAAATTCCTTGTAGAGGATTAAGCAAGGTTATGCCTTGACTCGTGTCCAATTAGTCACTATCTCTATGGACGACAATCCCTTTCAGATAAATATCCGAAATGGTAATGATTCATTCATTTATATGATTAATAATCAGAGGCAGAGATGCGCCCTAATTATAGCTCCTCTTTTGAGGTTGAACAGGGTAAGGATTAAGGAAAAAGTATAATAGGATATTCCTGGATATGGAATAAGTGCGGAGTTATCATTAATGGCGATCAGCCAAACGGCTTCAGAAATGATTGTTCAGTTGCCAAAAATACTACTCGGGTCATAGTATAGCTAATATAGTACAGGTCTCTTCACAGAAGCGTGGTCGGTAGGGGTTCAACACCTGCAATTGCCGCCCGCTGAAAAAAGGAAAAGGATAGCGACCTTTTCTTCATTGCATGAAGCCTACAAAATGTGATGGCCCTGCGATATCTAAGATCTATAGAAGGTCCCTTAGCAGGCTTTATATGTCTCCCCCCCCCACCCCCCAACACCCCACCCCGGCAAGACAGCAAACTGGACATTTGGAGGGAGGCTAAGTCGTAAAAATAACTTATCGCAAAGATAAGAACGAGGCATTCTTTCAAATATACATATCTTAAACCAACGAAAATAATACTAATCAACACAATGTGATATTCACAGCTGAACGGCGTGAATACCAAAAGCGAAAGTGAAGCGGACACAGGCGGTGTTAAAGCAGCTTTCAGGTAATCTTTTTGTCACAATACTGCTGCCATGTATGTATCATATATATATATATATATATATATATATATATATATATATATATATATATATATATATATATATATATATATATATATATATATATATATATATATATATAAATATTCATTCAGTAGCATGTCC